>PVJS01001669.1:0-94123 GCA_004027185.1 Glis glis
GGGAGTGGAGGGAAACACACTATAGCACATGATGTACATACACAAACCTATAAGACTCAATCACTATCTGGAGCATGAAAGGGAGGGAAGGGGGAGGGAATAGGGTGGGATTGGAGGGAGGGCTAAATGTGCAATGTGTGCATGTATGGTGTTCATACCCTGACATATATCAAAATGTATAATTACAATTTACAATGCATCAATAAATGAACATAAAAAGTTAAAAAAAAGGATTCAGGGTATATCACCAAAAGGACTTGGGTGTTCCTGGTGAAGTAAACAACCTGAACAGAAGGATGGGGTGGCAGAGGACCTGGAACGCTAGCAGGATTATCTTGTGAAGCACAGGCCTGCATCAGAAGGAATAGCAAGAAACCACAGCTTTATAGCTCCCTCTTGCCTAGGACAGTTTTGCAGAATATGTTATGCACAAAAAGAAGTGCTGAGTAAAGAGATGAAAAAGCTGCTTCTTTTCTAAAATCCCACAGCCTTTTGAGTACCTGACAACAGCATTTCCAAACTTTGTTTGACCTTGGACTCTTTAACAGTGCATCATCACATTTGAGGGAACAATGGCTTAGAGGAAAATGAAGTATATTTCTTCTACCCACTAGCTTCACAACAACTTTCATATTTCTGGCTTGCAGTGCAGCCAACTCGGGCATAGGATTCGTACCAGATATGGATTTTAATTTGGGCTCTGACATTCTGCAATCGTAGGGAAACTGCTGAACTCCTCTGCCCTCTTACTCTATTCAATGGTAAACACTGGGATGGTAATGTATACCTGCCTCTGAAGGACTATTACACAGATGAAGACGATGTGTGCAAAGTCCCTGGCACTTTTACGTTCCCTGTGCAGACTCAAGTCACAGAAGTCAAAGTAGTTATTACCCTCTGCCTTGCACTGTTGCTCTGTTGGCAAGGCTCCTCGCCTCTGGTTGGAAAGCGCTCTGAAAGCACAATTTATTCCTTATTAATCATGTCCCAATATCTTACACACATGCGATGCTCAATAAATAGTTGTTAAATTGAATGGCTGAAAATGCTGAAAGGAGCTGCCATTATGTTTTTATTCACTCTGCATTAAACAGCTGCTAAAATAATGATCTTTAAAATTCATTTTTTGTGGATCCTTATTCACTCACTATCTTTGAAGTCATTTTACTCTTTCCTCAGGAAAAATGATGATTATATGCTCATAAATAATACAGGCATGAAGAAAGGCGTATTTCAATCCCCACTTTTGTTTCACAGATTTTTTCCTGTTAAATATCCTACTTCATACTGCAACTTATTTAGCTCTTATCTGTAATTTCTTAACACACATTTGCATATATTGTCAAGATGAGCATATCCCTTCCTCTTGTCTTGGAAATGCTCCATTCAATCCCTATAGTTCTAGAAGGTGCTTTCAATCATATATACAGCTCTCATACAGGGAAAGATGCCCCAACCACCGCTGATTGCCTTAGTCACAGGGGAAAAAGAAATGAGGGCTGAGAATAATCAACAGAAAGAAGACTGTTCCAAAAAGGATCATGACAAAAATAGAATAATCCTATAAAAGAAAGTGACTTTGCCAATTAATTCACCAATTTAAAAAATATTTATTAAACACCTTTACTGTGTCAAGCACTGTGCTACATCATTAATGCCTGAAGAAATTCAAGCCACATACTATACATGTATTAGAAGTCCCTGAGGGAGTGGAGGAGGTCAGAAAAAATATTAAATAAACAATGGTGAAAATTTTTACTTTTGATGAAAACTATGAATGTATAGAACCATAGGTTCAATATATGCCAATCACAAGCCCAGGTGTGCTAGTGCATGCCTGTAATCCCAGTACTTGGGAGGCTGAGACAAGAGGATTGCAAGTTGGAGGCCAGCTTCAGCAACTTAGCAAGACCATGTTTCAAAATAAAAAACAAAGAGGGGTTAGGGTGTAGCTCAGAAGTAGAGTGTCTTTGGGGTCAATTCCTAGTACCACAATAAATAAATAAATAAATACCAAGAATAAAAAACATTAAGAAAACTATATCATATCATAATGAACTTGCTTAAAAATGAAATGAGAATATTTTAAAAGCAGCCAAAGAAAAAGAGATATGAATAGAGAACAAATATAAAAATAATTGCATTTTTCTGATCAGAAACATGCAAACAAAGCAACAGTGAGGAAACTTTTCTTTTTTGCAGTACTGGAGATTAAAACCAGGGGTATTCTACCTCCAAGCTACACCCCCAGCCCTATTTGTATTCTTTATTTTGAAGCAGGGACTCACTAGGTTTCCGAGGGCCTCATTAAATAGCTGAGGCTGGCCGCAAACCTGCAATCCTCCTGTCTCAGCCTCCCAAGTACTAGGATTACAAACGTGCACCACCGCGACCAGCTGAGGAAACATTTTTAAAGTACTGAAAACAAAATTCTATAGTCAGTAAAAATGTTTTTGAGAAACAAAGACAAAATAAAGAATTCCTCAGATATGCAAAAGCTTAAAGATATTTGCATAACAAGATTTGTGAAAGGAAGTCCTTCAGAATAAAAAGGACCCCAGGTGGAAATGTGAATCTACAAAGAGGCACGAAGAACACTGGAAATGGTAAATATGTAGTTAAATATTAAAGCATTTTCTCTTAACTCTAATCCCTATCTCAAAATTTTTCTGTTTAGAGTAAAACCAAACACAATATATTGTGAGATTTATAACATGTTTAGAAGAAAAATGTACTATAACAACAGCACAAAGATAAATGGGGAAAATAGAGGTCTACTGCTACAATGTTTTCATACCATATATAAAATGATATAATATTACTTGAAGGATGACTGTAGTAAGTTAAAAATATAAACTGTAAAACTTAAAGTAACCACCACAACAAAAACTTTTGCTAATAATGGAGATAATAATAGATGACAAAAATATCCAAATAATCCAAAATAAGGCAACTCTTCAATGTTACTTTTCGATGTATGAGAGTATAAACACCAGGGCTGGATTTTTAAAAACTAGCATCACAGGAAGAGCAAAAGCTAAGAGCTGTTCTCCACCCACATGCATCCTTGTCTTCCTTCTGGTTCCCATGTGCTCAGATGGCACCTGCCCCTCTGCCAGCCATGCAGGGGGCACAAGTGCGGACCAGATCCTATAGGCTGCCCTCTCTGGAATCGCAGGAGACCCATTCTCTGTGACAGAAGGGGCTTGATGTCACCATGTGCCTTTTAATACCTGAGTGCAGACAGTTTGTTCTTTTAGCATAAAGACTACAAATAGAAGCCAAATAGAGGAAAGTATTAACTAACCAAGAAAATGCAGAAGGGCTTGGTTGATATTGAGTTCTTAGTTGAGATTAAGTTTACAAACAAAGACAAGAACTCTGAGGCCAAAACTGGGCTTTTGATATAAAGAAAGTAGTAAAATTGGGTTCCTATTCCATACTAATTAAAGGATTAAAATCCAGATGGATTATATTCTTAATTATGAATGGGAAAACCATATAACTAATGGAATAAAATATAGGAGAATTTCTTGGTGACCTTAAGATGGGGAAATACTTTTCAAACAAGTTAGCAGTGGAAAACAGAATTGATTTACCATGTCAAAATAAAGGATTTCTGGTGGAAGACAAAGTCAATGGATAGGTGACAAAATGAAGAAAATAAAGCTGAAATCCAATTCATATTTATAACAGGAAAATAAAGCTTCAAATTGGAAATTAAAAGAAAAGACTACGCAGTTAACAAATATGTGGAGATATATGCAAATGGAAGGAACATTGCACATGCAAAGCTGTGAAATTGGAAATGTAAACATACAAAGTGTTGACAAGGAAGTGTGGAGGCAGGTGCCTCTATACCCTCTGGAGAACAGCCTTGCAGTATTAAATATATATGTGCAACCTATACTTCAGAGGACCATATGCCTTGGTTTATCTTGGTTCTGAATCATGCTGTTGTTACAGGATAATAATTAATAATACCCTTTTCCATTTTCAAAATTGGTTCAGTGTGAATGATAAATTATGACTTCCCTATTGATGACCCAGTAATTTTACACCCGTTTCCCATGAATATTCTCACATAGGCCCACAAGAGGACTTCTCCTCTTCTCTTCTCTTCTCTTCTCTTCTCTTCTCTTCTCTTCTCTTCTCTTCTCTTCTCTTTCTCCCCTCCCCTCCCCTCTCTTCCCTTCCCTCCCCTTCTCTCTCTCTCTCTCTATATATATATATGTGTGTGTGTGTGTGTGTGTGTGTGTGTGTGTGTGTGTATTTATATAATTTATATTTATATTAGAGAAAGAAGATATATATATTTATATTTATATCACACATATATTAGAGAGAGAGAGAAGAGGAAAAGTCCTCTTGTGGGCCTGTGAGAATAGATAGATATAGATATAGATATAGATATAGATATAGATATTGATATATACAGCAGTGGAAAAAAATATATATATGTACACCAATGTTGTTTGTACTAGATGGAATCTGGAAGCAACATGAATACACATATTTAGGGGAGGAACTAAAGAATAGTTAAGGGATGCAACCATGAGTTACTATAAAATAGAAATAATTATATCTATATAAATATATGGAATATTTAGTTGTAAATATATATGGAGATGGAGTTTATTTTTAACTAGGCTGGAACTCTCTTTCTGGGGCACTTGAATGTCTGGTTTTGACTCTTGGTCACGAAAGGGATGTGGAATTTAAATTGTACTGAGGACTCCAGGTCGGTTTCTTTCCTAATGATTGCAACTGGTCCATTGGGGTTTAGTAAACCTGGCTTTTTTATTTAGTGGAAATACACAAAGAGGCTTCCCTGGAAACTTACTTTTGGTATGGTTTTAATGTTTGTGTTCCCTCAAAATTCATATGTGGAAGTCCTAATGCCCACTTTGTAGTATTAGAAAGTGGGAGCCGGGCGTGGTGGCGCACGCTTGTAATCCCAGTACTTTGGGAGGCGGAGACCAGAGGATCCAGGTTGGCAGCCAGCCTCAGCTCTCTTTCTCTCTCTCTCTCTCTCTTTCTTTCTATCTCCCTGTCTCTCCCTGTTTCTCTCTCTCTCTCTACCTAGTGAGGCCCTCCGTAATTTTGTGAGACCCGGTTTCAAAATAAAGTATAAAAAAATAGCGCGGAGGTAGAACGCCCCTGGGTTCAATCCCCGGTACCGCAAAAAAAAAATATAGAAAGTGGGGACTTGGGGAGATGATTGGGTCCTTCATGATGAGTGGAATTAGTTCCCTTACAAAAGAGGACCACAGAAGTACCCCTGAATGAATTATGATATTCTTTGAGTTCCCTCACTAATGGTGCATTGCACCTGGGATGTCTCTGGGGCTTCCCATCCTTGCCTGTACTCTCTTTTGCTGTGCTCTGTATTTTGCATGAAAAAAGTCTCAGCTTAGTATGTTTTGTGGAGTCTGGTAAGTTCTTTCAAAGAGCCAATTGGGGAAGTGCTTAGATACATTTAACTAACTGGATAAATACAAATTGGTAAAGCAAGAAACTGAACAAGATAACATTTCATGCATCACAATATCCTCTATGTAAATCAATTATAAATTAGGCACACATATAACACAACATGTTTTGCAAGGATACATATATTACCAGGGACATATATCAAACATTAGTGTATACAAATGAGGATCAGTGACTGTTGCAGAGACTGGAGCCCACAGTGTGCTGGAACACCTGAGAAATGCAGCTCTCAGTATCTCAGGCTTTGAAATAATGTCTGTGGTTTACAGGTCAAAATCCTGTTCACTGGGTATGTAAGTGTTATGATTCCAACAGAGCAAGCCACCTTAGTTCTATTTCTCTGGGACATTTGCTCACCTGTGTCTCTAATTTGTGGAAAACCAAATTTTAGAGCAATCAGTCACAAATGAGTACATAATAAAATTAACTTCATACTCTGAAAAAATATTATTCAACTTTAAAGTAAGTTAATCATGCTCAAGCTTTGAAAAATTTAGGGATGAACCTGGAAAGTTTAATGTGTGTGTATGTGTGTGTGTGTGTGTATGTGTGTGTGTGTGTACATGTGTGTGTGTGTGTGTGTGTGTGTGTGTGTGTGTGTTTGTGCATGTGTGTGTGCATTTAATTGATAAGTAATGATTAAGGCCAAAACTGAAAACTAAAATTTGGTGCAATTTTTGGTTTTAGTTCTTTACTCAAAAACTCTTCTTAGTCAGACAGCAAAGTCAATAGCTTTAAAAATATATAACACTTATGAAATTGCCAGATGGTCTTTCCAGGAAATTTAGGGTTTTTTTCATTTTCACAGAATTCTTTGGAGAATCAACCCAAAATTATTTTAGCTGTTGAAAGGAATCAAAGAGATATGATCTTCCAGACAGTCTGATTTTAGTGTGATTAAGAACTTTAGTCTGCTTCTTTTTAAAAATGTTTTAAAGTTGCTAAGCACAGTAGGATTTTCATTGTAAAAGCAGCCTTAGCTCCATCATTGTGGCTAAAATTAAGAATCTCAAAATCCCCACTAAATATCTGTTCATTTGACAAGTATCATCTGAAAGGTTAAGCATTAATTTTAGGAATCATCATATAATGAAATGTGAGTATAAATGTTTTCTTAAATTGCTGTTACCTTTGCTACACTTAGCACATGGTATAAACTCAAGAAATAATAACCAAAAAATGTATATATGAAAGAAAATGGTTGTTTAGAATAAGAGAAAAATTATTATAACTAATAGATTAAAATATTTGAAGGGCCATTGTATTCAAAGATATTACATTTTTTTTTCTTTTTTGAGGATCTGGCAGTCAGAGCGAAGAGCAATGAATGGTGCCACAAGAGAAGCAGAATTTATTTCAGAATGAAGAACACAAACATAATGAGAGCTACTCGAAAATGCAATAAAATTCTAAAGAGGGATTTTGCTGCACGTAGCTAAGGAGGATCAAGTGGAAGCCATGTGGTCACTCAACAAAGATGCAATAGAGGGGCTGGTACATTGGATGAGAAGTAGAACTAAGTGACTTGTGATCAATGGTATCATTGTACACTATGCTCAAAAATAATTTGTAGGTCAACACATCCAGAGAATAGAAGAGAAAACATATATGGTCATCAGTTCCTTTTATATTATGTACTAATCACAAATATTATCCCTTGGTTTACAATTCCATGATTTTGACCTATGCTAATGAATTAATAGCCAAGGAAATATATTTATTCATGAGAAAGGAGAGTCTTTGGACTCATGCATTCTGAAATATTATCAATATAGGTGTCTTATCAATTCACTCACTTAATATATATTATATATATACATATATATATGCAGATAAACCACTTAAAAAGCAAATATAATATTGCAGTTAAGAAATTTGGGAAAAACACACATTTCTAGCATTTTGACAGACTCAATAATCAGATAGAAACCCCTCCTGATTAATGAAACCAAGAACATAAAGCGTCTAGAAACAAACAAACAAACAAAAAACCCCAAAATATTAGTAGGTTAAAAATATTTAGAAGTGTTTTGGGGGAAAATTGGAAAGCTTTATTAAAAGATATTAAAGAAATACAAAATTAGTTACAGAGGTATAACATATTTTTGAATGAAAGGCTTAATATATTAAATATGCAATTTTCTCCAAAATAGTTTCAAGGCTTAATGAATTTTTTTTTTTTGCTTTCTTGATCTAGCGCTCTCTCTCTCTCTCTCTCTCTCTCTCTCTTTCTTTGTTGGCACTGGGGATTGAACTCATGGCCTGGAACATGCTAGGCAAACACTGCCACTGAGCAATATCTCCAGACTTTTTGTTGTTGCTTCGTTTTTCTGAGTCAAGATCTCACTAAGTTGCTTAGACTGGCCTTGAACTTGCAATTCTTCTGCCTCAGCCTCCTGAGTAGCTGGGATTTCAGGCAAGCACCACCATGCCCAGCTTACATTAGAGTTTTTAAAATAACTGAAAACTAACTCTAAAATATATGTGGAAGAATACAGAAACAATAATAGCCAATACTTTCTAGAAAAAACATTAGGCAAAGAAACTTACTGTATAAAACATTGAAGACAACTTATAAATATGTAGTTACATAATTTAGACAGTGTGATGCATGGACTAGGCAAATAGCCTATTGAACTTAAGAGTAAGAGCCACAAGAATCAAGTATGAAAACTTGATTTTTTATACTGCTGGTCACTGAGAAAAAGTAAACTTCTTAAGGAATAGTGCTGGGATTTTGACACCATTCAAAATAAAATAAAATAAAATCCCCACATGTGCCATTCATGAAACTTGTTTTAAGAGATGTTAAATATTTAAAAGTGAAAGGCAAAAATTCAAGTTTCAGAAGACAATATAGAGAAATATCTTTATGCTTCAAGGTTTGGAAACTTTCTCTTAAAAAAGACTCAAGAAGTCCAAACTCAAAGAAAAATGCTGATAAATTTTACTCAATTAAAAATTTAAAAATTGTCTTCAGAAGATAATATAAAATAAAAAGCCATAATCTGAAGTGAAAGAAAATACTTATGAATATATGTTGGACAAAAGATATATTGAGAATATTATGGTTTGGACCTGAAATGCTCACCAAAAGCTCATGTGTTGAAAGTTAATCCCTAATACAGCAATGTTCAGAGGTAGGACTTTGGGGAATTCATTGAATAATGATGGCTTTAATATATCAATGGATTAATTCATTGATGATACATAATTTGATAGCATTTTGGGGAGGTGATAGACACTTAGGATGTAGGACTCATTTGAAGGGATAGGGTCATGGGGATATGCCCTTGGAGACTATATCTTGTCTCCAGCCTGCCTCTCTGTCACCTCTCTCTCTCTCTCTCTCTCTCTCCTTCCTTCCTGACCACCATGAGGTGAGCAGCTTCGCTCTGCTACACTCTCCTCACTATGATGTCCTGACTTGTTGCAAGCCCACGGCAATGGAACCAGCTGACCATGAACTGAGATCCCTGAACCCATGAGCCCAAGTAAATTTTTAATACTCTAAGTTGATATTCTCAGGTATTTTGTCACAGTGATAGAAAGATGTCCAAGGCACTTACAAATCAGTAAATGTAGGATAATCAGTAAAAACAATGCTTAAATAGTCACATATATATTTCAGAGGGGATATAATATGATTGGCCATGACATATAAGGTGTTCGACTACATCAGAAAAATGCAAATTTAAGCTATTGAACAGATGTACTTTTATGCTCTCTACATTTATAAAAGTTAAAAAGAGATAATAATGAGAACTGGTGAGAGAATGGAGCAACAGTAATGTTCATCAATTGCTAATGAGGGTGTGAATCAGTATAAATATTTAATTGATTGGTATAATCCACTGCATTTGAACATGTTGAAATATCAACTCCTGGTTCTTCCACTCCAGGTATATCATTTGAAGAAACTCTAGCACATATTCATAATAGACTACAATAGAAATGTTTGTAGCAGCATTATTTTAAATCCAAAATGATAATAACAAAACATTAAGAAAAACCTTGGAAGCCATCCAAATACTTCCCAAATTAAAATTCATACATAAATTGTGAGATATTATAATTGCTATTATAGAACAGCGAAAGTGAATTAAATATGAATACACAGTAGCATAGACAAATCTTAAAAAACAAGATGTGGAGAGAAAGAAGCCAATGGCAGGAATATATATACCATGCAACTCCATTTAAGAGAAGTTCACAAACTATCCAAATAAAAAATATATTACCTATAATATAGAAAAGAATACTTTTTGAATTGGAAAAATTATGAGAATGTAAACCTCTTGGAGAAAAGGAAATAACTTGATTATCAAGAGCATTCAAGGGGCTCAAGATATTAATATTGCTTAATTTCTTTCTTTTTTTTTTTGTGGTACCGGGGATTGAACACAGGGGCGTTCTACCTCCGCGCTACACCCCCCGGCCCTATTTTTTTTATGCTTTATTTTTGAAACCGGGTCTCACGAAGTTGCGGAGGGCCTCACTAGTTAGAGAGAGAGAAAGAGAGACAGAGAGAAAGAGAGAGAGAGAGAGAGAGAGAGAGGAGAGAGAGATAGATCGATCGATCGATCGATCGATCGCGCGCGCGCGCATGCGCGCTGAGGTTGGCCAGGAACCCGGATCCTCCGGTCTCCGCCTCCCAAAGTACTGGGATTACAAGCGTGCGCCACCACGCCCGGCTTATATTGCTTAATTTCTGAAGTAGGATGTTGAATTAAAAATATTTTTAAAACATTACATATACATTTTATATATTTCTTTTATGAAGTATTCCATAGATATTGGAACAACAAACAAATAAATAGTTTTACTAAGATTTTAGCAGTAGGGATGAAGAGAATGGACAGGTTTGATATATATATTTGGGTATTATTGCTGATAAAAGCTTATGATAAGTTGCATGTACAAAATGAGTTTAAAAAATGATATTAAGAATGAATCCCTTGACAGTGAACACCTGTAATCCCAGTACTTGGGAGGCAGAGACAGGAGGATCACAGATTCAAAGCCAGTATATAGTAAGTTAGTGAGACCCCATTTCAAAATTAAAAAAAATATATCTGGGGGTGTATCTCAGAGGTAGAATTCTACTGGGTCCAATCCCCAGTGCCCCCCCACATGCACACACAAATGAAGCCCTTGGGTATGACCTCAAATGCACACACATTAAAAGCAAAAAATAGACAAATAGCAATACACCAAACTAAAAACCTTCTATACAGCGCAGAAAATAATCAACAGAGAAAAGAAGCAACTTACAGAATGGGAGAAAACTTTTGCCAACTATGTATGTGTTGTGAGATTAATATACAGACTATAAAAGGAATTCAATAACCAAAAACCAAATAACCCAAGTAAAAATTGGCTAAAGAGCTGAAAAGGCATCTCAACAAAAGATACACAAAGGGTCAACAGATATAAGAAAAAAATGCTCAGCATCAGGAGCAAATAGGGAAAAGCAAATCAAAACCACAGTGAGATACCATCTCACCTCAGTGATAATAGCTATTATCAACATGATGAAAATAACAAATGCTGGTGAGGATGGAAAGCAGGAATGTAAATTAGTGCAGCTATTATGGAAAACTGTATAAAGATTTCTAAAAAAAAAAAAAAACTAAAACTAGAACTACTGTGCAATGCAGCAGTCCCTCCTACTCCTGGGCATATACCCAAAGGAAACAAAATCACTATGTAGAGGAGACACTTGCATGTCAAGTATCTTGCAGCATTATTCACAGGAGCCAGGATACGGACTCAACCTAAGTGTACATCCAAAGACAAATGGATAAAGAAAATATGGTATATATATACACCATACTTATATATATACACACATACACAGTGGAATACTATTCAGATATTAAAAGCATGAAATCCTGTTATTTGCAACAACACGGATGGACCCTGAGGATATTTTGCTAGTTGTAATAAGTCAGGCACAGAAAGACAAATACCTGATGATCTCACTCATCTGTGAAATCTAAAAATTTTGTTCTCACTGTAGTTGAGACAACAACAGTATTTACTCCAGACCCAGGATAATACGGGGGAGGGGGCAAGGGGATGGGTAGAGGTTGATCAATGGGTACAATGTTGTGGTTAGATAGGAAGGATAGTTTCTGGTGTTCTGTGGCACAGTCAGATGAATATAATTAAGAATAAAGCACCATATACCTCAAAATATTAAGAGAGGATTTTTAATGCACTCACCATAAGGAAATGATAAAAGTTTGAAGTGATGGGTATGCTAAGTACCCTAAGTTGATCATTTCCCATTATATACATGAATCAAAACATCACACTGTACCTCATAATATATACAAATATTGTGGGTTAATCAAAACATAAAATTAAGAAAATAAAAGAATGAGACCCTAGGTTTGGGCTTAAAAAACAAGGCACAGTCATTGCTGGTTATTCAAATAAAGAATATATTTACCAGTGAAATAAGAGGTCTGATTTGGTTGTGTCATTTTTGAGATATGGAATAGAAATATCTAAGAAGATGTTAAGTTGGCAGTTAGATACATGAATTTTAAGATAAAGAGAACAATACCTTAAAACTCACATATCCAACAAATTTAGGCGTCAAGAACATGTGCAACATGTTTAGATTCCAGAGATGAGTGAGTTCCTTCTTGACTCATGAGGGATGTCTTCAAAGATCCTCACAGGGTGCCTGAAACCACAGGCAGTGCAGAACTCAATATGCACAGTGTTTCCTCTTAACCATGCATACCTATAATCAAGTTTAATTTATAAATTAGGCACAAGGAAAGATTAATGATAACTAAAAATAAAAGAACAATTTTAGCAATATATTGTAATAAAAGTTATGTGAATGTCCTCTGTCTCAGAAAATATCCTATTAATATTTCACTTTTTCAATTACAGGAAACACTTTGTGACTACTCTGGCATATCTACACTGCCAGCACCACTCTCTTTTGCTTTGGGTCCCTATTAAGTAAAGAAAGGGTTGCTTCAACACAAGCATGGTGAGCATGCGCAATCCATTTGATAACAGAAAAGACTACTAACTAGTCTGTACAGTGGGATACACCGGACAAAGGGACGTTGTATGTCGTGGATGGGTGGAGCAGGATAGCACACTGCTCAGAAAGGTGTGTAACTTAAAATTTATAAATTGTTGATTTCTAGAATATTCCATTTAATGATTCCATTTAATGTTGTCCATGGTAACAGAAACCATGGATTAGGAAGGACTACTTCTGGGAAAACTGGATTTAAAGAGAAGAGCCTGAGAGCAAAATGTGATTCTCCAATTATTGAAGTCTGAATATATTAGATATTTCCATTTTAATAGTTACTGGAACATTTAGATACCTTATTTTGTTCAACTATCATTTTGTTAATATGAGGTCTTATTTGCAAAATTTACTTTAAATTCATTTTTTAAATTGGCAGAGTATACATACATGTAATATATAGGCAAATAGCTTTTCTTGTTTTTGTTTCACTTGGTCCCTTATTCTTTCACTAAATTGCCTTCCGTATTGAGAAATGCACATCAAACTTTCACTTTATTGATATTCTCTCTGTTCTTATGTAAGGTCTACTTATGTAGATTCTATCAAGTATTAAAGTAGTTTATAGCTACACTCATATATCTTCTTACACACAATTATTTTAAAAATATGTCATTCTTTCATGCTTTTGCTTTAAAAGCTCAATTAAGGTTTACTTGTGAGATCTACTGAGAAATAGATCACAGCAGCCATTATAAATAAAATATTGAATATTTACTCAGTGAATATTTTATTCATCATAGCTTTTTTAAGTGTAGTACTGAAAACAATTCAGTCATAAATACATATGATGTTTCTTTTCATATTTAATGTCCTGTGTTTATTTCCCCAAGTGCAAAGCAATAGCATTGATGGACATATCGTTGTATCTTAAGAAGGCAGGGACATTCTTTTTGGCAAGAATTAGTATTTTTTCCCCATTGTTGTTGTTGTTATGAGTATTATTATTTTGCAAGATCCATTTTTGTTTTTTTCTGCAATGGACTAATTTTCTCAGAGTTCATCAAATTTAGCAAGCGGTTCTTTCCTAAATATTCAAATACATCATTGTCATGTTGATGGACTTCCATCCATAGCTAACATCTTGTTGTAGTACAGTTCTTAGTGCTTTCCAATAGGTGATGGGCAAGCAATTCCAGTTCTCTTTATCTTGCTTTTTCTGACTACGGTTATGTTTTTACATTAGAAATAGATTGTAGAACAACAGCATTTGTCATCCTAATGACTCCAGAAACATTTTTCATATATATATATATATATATTAAAAGGCATACCAATGGGACCAATATATGGAAAATTAGTAAAGTAACATTACATTAAAAGTGGTGAACTGATCTCATGAACTTACTTCTCTTCTTTCAATAACCTCTCCAAAATGACTGTGAAGGAATAAAAGAGTTTTTAAAGTCTTGAAGAGAATGGGAAACAGAAATATCAGCACTCGAGAGATTTCAACAATTTCAGGAGGAATCAGAAAGCAAGTGAAAGAGTACTAACTGACATTCACCTCCAGATAAATTTCTAAACAGAAGGAGAGTAAAATAGGCAGCACAGCCATGGTACTCTGGAAAAGCCTCAGTATTTGGAGGCACTGGATATTGGAAAATTTGAAGTTTTTGAAAATGATTAGTTGAAAGAATGCAAGTGGATCTGATATTTTCTAGTCCAACTTACCCATCTTTAAAATCAAGATAACTACCATGAAGGAAAACAAATCAAATATTTATTTAAGAAGGATTAAATCATGAGAACACCAAGAACAGTGAAGAAAAGATGTGTAGGTCAGAGCTAAATATAGGGATGCAAGAAAGCTCTGAAAAAATAACCATAGAAGTCTCTAACTCCAGAAATCCAACCACAGGGATATGTTTTGAAGGAAAGAGATTGAGGAGTCTTCTTTTCAGAAATTGAATTATTGAGCATAGGGGTGGGGAGAAAAAAAAGAGCATAAATATTGATGTCTTCCAATGAAAGGACCAACTCAGTTATTCATCATTGTGAATATAACCCATCCAACAAGTTCTACCCATACACAAAGCCTTAATTAGCTTTACTTGGCATCCCTTCAAATATGAACATATAACTAAGGATCATGGAGCATTCAGTCAAACCTCTAAAATGGAATAAAGAGAGGAAAGCAGGCACACTGAAAAATGTCTTATGATAAAAAATACAGTAAACAGCTCAGAATTATAAAAGGAGATGTAGCTACAAAACAAAAGCAGACTGATATGAAGTCAGAGCAGCCCAAAAGCAAGATAGAGCTCTTGGAAATATTACCAAAATTAAAATTCCAGTGCAAGGTTTGGAAAACAAAGTTAAGGGAATCTCCCAGATTGTAGAATCAAGATGAAAGGAAGAAAAGTTGAAATGAAAATATAAAATGATTAGAGTAAATTCTGTAGGTATAACACACCTCTTTCACAAGTATTCCAGGAATAGAACTAACATAGATGAAGTAATTTTTAAATTAGTTTTTAAAACTACAAGAAAATAACTAAGGGTGCAATTACAAGTGGTCAATGAGTACCCAATGCAATAGCTTTAGAGAAGAATTCACGCTGGCGTGCATCATATGGACGTTTCAGAACTCCAGGGATAATGAATAAGTAAAGACTATAAAATGGATGTGGGGTCAGATCACATAAAGAAGGAATATAAAAAAAAGGAATAGTTTTTAAATCCTCTTCAGAATGTGCTGGACATCAAGAGATTCTAAAATTGAAGAGAAAATAACTGTCAACAGGGAATTCTACTGACAAACTGTTAGTTTTTTGTGAGGTTAGAGGGAGGATGAATTTGGCTATAAAATAAGAGCTCCAAAATGTATTCCCATTCTTTTGAAATGTTAGTGTAGAATGCACTCCACAAATGCAAAAGAGAAACCCCAGAAAAAGAAGCACTCAGGAAATCGGAATCCATCCAAAGAATGAGCCATGGGGCATCTCCAGGATGACAGCTGATCACCAGATCTAGAAAACGATCAGTCCTGAGGGGAAAATGGTTGAGAGCTTCAGGACGAAAGTTAAGAAAGAAAAAAAAAAAAAAAAGAAGAAGAAAAATAAGTTGGTAGGTTATCTGATAATTCTGAGTTTTTAAAAATCATATAAGAAGCCTTTTGATAGTTTGACAAACTACGAAAAATTAGCAAGTTGCATAGAAAACAAGCAAATTAATAAAAAAGAAATTATTAATTCCAAAGACAGTGAAGAAGCTGTGTAACAAAGAATTGTGGAGAGTTTAGATGAGAAATGAGTATGAGTATGTATATAATCATCATCTCATAAAATATTGACTAGTGAACTTTCTGATGTTCTTAGCTTAGAAGGTCGGGTAAAAGGGATATTTGTGTGTTGAGGGAGTAGTTGTAAAGATTCTGATCTCATTTACCTTAAAACAAAGTAAAAATTTAACATAAACACTCATTGATGAAGTCACAGCACCATAATGAAATTATACAAGAATAATGTCTGGGGTTGTGTTTTCTTGGGCATTTTATCTCTATGGTATGAACCTGGGAGAAGGTAAGGGTTTGACAGAAAATTGAAGTTTTTATTTACCAGAATTTTGTATTACTTAATTGGTTTGAGTCAGGCAAGCATATGGCTTTGATAAAAATTATACATATTCATAATACAATGAAGGGGGACATCAGTGACTAATAAACAATGCTTCCCTATTATGGCCTGTTTGTTGATATGAATATAAATCTCACAAAAGTATTCCAATTTGCTAAGCAAGGTCAACAATATTTGCTGCTGGCTGCTTCATATGGTAGACTTAAAAACTAAATAACTACTGTTAAAAACATTTTAAGGGGAAATAACAATGCAAACATAAAGCAATGGTATGCCATTTTTTTCTTCTGGTTATTCTAAAAGAGTGTATTCTAAATTTTAATTGTATTATGAGTTGTTTTTATACTTCTATATGTCAAACAGTAAAATTCATTGATAATAATTTACATTATTTACGTTATACTTATAAAAATGCCAAGTATGTATGCTGGTCCCAGCAATTTCATTCTGAAATGAAAGAAATCAAATCACCTTGCCACTTCTATTCCCACACAGTGAAATGCTAAATACATTCTTTTAATGGGCCTAAGACAAATTGTAGGCAAAAACTCAGAAAACATGTTGATATCTGTCTCCTTAGATGAAGAAAGACTATATATTCACAAAATAGTATAAATTAATTCAACAGCCACTTAAAAGCCATCAGGTAATTTCCAGTTTATCAGCAAGACTGTCTATCAATTAAACCTACTGTCCTTGACATTTTGTAAGGATATTTTAATAATCTTTATTAAATAATTTTTCTTTCTTTGATCCCCATCTCAAAATAGTCTTCTTATATTTCCTGAAATCTCAATATAATTTTAAAATACCTTTTAGTGTTGGAAACTGAATGCATGCAAGTATTCTTTATGCAGTATTTACTCCTAATAAAAGGCACTGGAAATTTGGTCTATTTCTGAATCCCATGGAAATGTTATCCACCAAGAAACTGTGACTGTCCTGAGTCACAGCTCACTTCAGACCGCTGGCCCTGTCATTTCATTATTTATAGTAAATAATAGGCTGGTGGCACAGGGTGAATAGCACAGCTTTCCTAAATGTCCTTTTCTGGAATGTTTCAAGAGATAGAAGAACAAAGGCTCCTCCAACAACAGGCTATTTAGTGGCTATAAATATTTGTTAATACCTACTGAAAAGCATGTGGGAGGATTAAAAAAATGTATTTGCTTACTTCTCTTAGTGTATATCATAGCACTTAAGAATCCTACAGGCCTCTTTCATTGACCCATTATCCAATCAGTCTTTGGACCTACATTGACTTGAAATTCAAGGAATCAGATAACTGGTATTAATATTCAGCTGATGAGTCACAGATTGAACAGACTGGAAGTTTTAAAGGTTTAAAGTGTATAATAATTTTCATTAGAGTAAATTACACATTTTTATTATAAGAATATCCTAGTCTATATAATATCTGGCCCATTAAATTTCCTTTCAAAATATAATGAAATGAATGATTAAAAGTTAAGTAACAAAAAATTATACATGACTTGAGTTTTTATATATGTCAAAACCACTTCTGCAAGAAAGAAACCAAGCACATTTATTTGTCACAATAGTGGTATTCATTTCTATAAGACAGAACTTCCATCATTTTTCTCTGAATACTAAATATAAAAGGGTAAAAGGTTTTACTAGTTTTTCCAGTTTTCTTGACATCAAATCCTGGTCAATCATTTCATTTCTAGTGCATCCAAGGAGAACATGAAGCCTTGATGGTTTCTCCACTGTTTAAAATTTTCACCATCATTAGTTTCAAAGGGGGCCTTTAACCAGGTTTTGTTGTATTTCTGACTTATATGATGTGGAAGCTTTGCTAGTAATAGAGCTCCTTACTAAGGCTGAAAAATGTGTGCTGTGGGGGGTGGGGGGGCTAAACACTGTCTAAAAACTGAAATTTTCTCTTTAATCTATTGGTTATATTTTATAGTTTCAACATTTCATTAAACATCAAATTTTTAGTGAAAATTTTCTTCTGAAAAATATTGTTATGTTGGCGAACACCTTTTAAATTGCAATATTCAAAATGACAAGAGACTTCCTGAATTTTAGGAAATTCAGAAAAGAATTTAAAAAAGAATTTTAGGAAATCTCCATGAAGTGGGATGTGAGAGCATTTATGATCCAACCCCTTTTACAAAGAAAAAAAAAGCGATATGCCAGAGAGCTAATTTTAGTTTTTTCCAAGAGTCTTATAATTAAACAAAAATCTGACTCCTAACTAGATATTAATAAACTTGGGCTTTTTCAGGAAATTCATGTTCACAACTCAATCTTACTTTCACTGTGCTATTTGCCTTCCTTCCAAGAAGTAACTCTGATATTGCATGTTAAGTTTTGTGTCTTAACAAACCAAAGAACACAGATACCATCACAGTTTATTATACAAGTGTATGAAGGGCTCCTGCATAGCTACCAGGCAGGACACATTTTCAGGAATGTGGTAGTGCAATACAAATTTTATATTTAAAAACAATTAATGAAAAGATTCACTGAGATAATAGAATGATAGGTTTTTAGAATTGGAAAGGATTCTAGTAACCATCTGGGCTAATAGTTTGCAATGTTTCCACTAGTGAGGATTCTTTTAAATTTTTTTAAACTTCAAATCCTAAATTTTGAAGGATGTTAAATCAGTAACGGGAATGCAATGCCTATTGTTATTTTGTAATTTTGAAAACTGAAATGGGGTTTTAGTTTAGTTTGAGGAATTCCACTACTACCTTTGGGATCCGAGGTTGGGAACGAATGAGCTATTCTCTTGTTATCTCATTCCACAGATGACACAAGTGGGGCCAGGATGAGGGTTGTTCAAGGTTAAACAGCACCAGAAGCAGCACCAGAATCAGAACCAATAAATGAAGGCGATATCAATAGAAAGAGCACCGTCTGGGACATCTCATGAGCTCTTCTTCCTCATCAGACTCCTCTAAGGTTTCTGGCCCCTCCCACTGTCCTTTCCAGTCTCAGTTCTTCTAGTTCTGCATGTCATGCTGTTCAAAGGCTTCAATTAATGCCTAGAAACAGACGATGTTCAACCAATTTCTCTAACCTCACCTCACTCTTTGTGTTCAAACCTGCATTTCCCAGAACCTATTGAATATCACCCACTCTTAGACCTGTAGGCCTCCACTTGACCTGCATGTTTATCACAGTATTATCATCTTTCATCTTTTCAACCCTTTTTCAAAGGGCAGTTGAAATCTTACCTTCTCTATGAAACATTTCCTGATTTCTACCTTCTATTATGCCCAGGCAAAAATAATGAGCTGTTGCCTGTGCCTACAAGGTATAGCATTTGTTGTCTTGTCTTCTTTTTTTCTGCATAACTCTCTAGTGAGAACGAAAGGCTCCTGAGGGTAGAAAGAATCTCTACACCCTCTTTTTTTTTCTTTTTTTTTTTTGCGGTACTGGGACTTGAACCCAGGGGCATTCTACCTCCGAGCTACACCCCAGCCCTATTTTTTTATTCTTTATTTTGAAACCAGGTCTCACTAAGTTGTGGAGGGCTTCACTAAGTAGCTGAGGCTGGCCACGAACCTGGATCCTCCGGTCTCAGCCTCCCACGTACTGGGATTACAAGCGTGCGCCACCACACCCAGCTTCTACACCCTCTTTGTAACTTCAGTGCCTATATAATCTGACTGTCAAGTATGGCATTATGTGTACTGTATGATTATGATCAACTCAAAATAGTAGGAAGTGTCTATTATTCAGATTTATCCATAATCAGAGTAATGATAATTTTTCTTAGTTATATCTGTGCATCTTTACTTATATCAAATTATTTAATTATGGTTCAAAATGAAGACTTTAAAAATCATAACCCTTTCACTAATCCTTTAACCAGTTAACTCCACAATTCAAAATGAAAACTGTGGTCTTTTTATTAAAAATTATGGAAAACAAAGACATTCTAAAAATAATTATATTAATACCATGTTGAAGCATATGTTGCCTTAAAGTGACTGCATATGTCACCCCTTTATGGACTATCAGTTCTGAACATGATCCTCCTACATGTTTTAGAAAGATCCCAGCAATTAATACATAGAGGGAGCAAATTAAGTCTTTCATTGTATTCAACAAACACATTTTTAAGGTAATCTACTAGGTGTACAGAGTAACAGGGGTACAACTCAACTTTTCACATCATTAGTAAATCTAATGAACATTTTATATATTGGCAACCAGATCTCATATGCTCTGATTGCTTAAAAAAGATATGATTAGAAATAAGATAGGAGAAAGAGAGGGAATATAGTGTAGTGGTTCTGCACTTGGGATTTATAGTCAGTTGGGTTTGAATCTTGACTCTGCCACTCATACTGACATCATCTTAAGTTAATATCATTTCTAACCCTTTTTTTCTATTAAGAAATGAAACTGATAGTAGAACTTACTTTAGAAGTCATTTCAGGAACAAAATGGAGTAATTCATAGAAAGTGTTTTTCACCACTCCTATCTAAATAACAACAATAAAAGAAATTTATAATTATTGCTATAGCTATACAGCGGCTCTTGTTGAAATTAAGTAATTGAAATGTAGAGATAAAAGAGATCTTGCTAATTAATATAAAAGCAGATACCATGTGTTATAGTGGAGGTAGCTGGAGTCTAGAACAACTGTGTGCATTGCTCAAGGTTGTTTATGGAGCAATGTTTAAACTGACAGACATAACTTCCTACCTTTCAGATTTGCAGCCCAGTGCTCTTTTTTTTTATTGGTGCATTGTAATCATACATCTTGATGAAGTTCAAGGTGATAGAGGCATACATGCATACATGCACATAGCACTCATTGAGCCCTTCCCTAGTTCCCACCCTATTCTCTCCCCCTCCCCTCCTTCTCGTGCTCAGTACAATGATTGACTTTGATAAGTTTGTGTATGTACATCATGCCCATTGAGGTGTTTCCCTTTCCCCCCTCCCATTTCCCTCAGTTAGGTTGCCTTCTACACTCATCTAAGTTTTGTTCTTTATACTTTCACCAAAAGGACTATTAAACTTCATCTTCTAAACACTTGATGTGCCATAAACAAAACCATTTTTAATTCCAGAACTGTTTTCCCTGTAATTATTTCTATAATAAAGAAGAAAATTAATGATCACATCTGGGAAAATATGTAAAATTTTTAGATTCTTAATTTTGCATTGTGTTTTTGGACCTCACCCTCTTCATAATAACTTCTTCCGAGAAGATATACTATCTCTTGCCAGAAAACTAGAAGAATTCTTCTCTGAGATATTTGGTTTTTGAGATAGGTCCACTTAGGTCCTCCCTTAAGAAGCTGAGCTAATATCTCCTGTTGGAAAACAGAACCTCTGATCTGCAGTCAATTTCCTAGTGCAAGACGCATCTCCTGTCAGAACTCTGCAACTTCCTATAATTCTGAAAACTCCTCAACTACATTTGAAATTTCTTGTTTACTTTCAATTGGTTCATGAAATGCAAAATTAGATTTCAAAGAAGTTTTACCCCATATGCATTAGCTATTTGACCAACATTATTTAAATGTCATTTTGGTTAATTAATTTTTATACTTTTATTGGTGCATTAGTCTCACATCATAATGTAGTTCATAGTGATGGTGACATACATATTTAGAGAGTGCTTATACTTATTTTTGTCATGGAAGTGAAATTAAATATATGTACTGAATGTAAGCAAGCAAGAACATTAACATCTATCTGATAAGCCTCTAGTTATGTGCACTTCAATTTTTCTATTTAGATTACGTTATCCTTAGTCAAAAAAAAAATAATAATTCACATCCAAAGGGAAAAATGATTGAAACAGAATCTACGACATATTACATATACTCTGGTTTAAGTTAAACTGCATATATATTGCTGAATCCAATTTTTTATTCAAAATTTTATAATAACGTTTTCCTTTGTAATTTTAGTTTTGATGACTACACAATATACATTGTCACAAATTAACTTTTCTCATCTTGTGGAACTTGTATGCTACTTCCAGCATTCTGATATTATAAATAAACATATGTGCTGGCCATGGAGGCACATATTTGCAATCCCAGCACTTGGGAGGCTGAGACAGGAGGATCACAGTTTCCAGACCAGTGCATGGTAACTTAGATCCTGTTTCAAAACGAAATAAAAATAAAAATAAAAATAAAAATAAATAAAAATAAAAATAAAAAATAAAAAATAAAAATAAAATAAAATAGGGCTGTGGGTGTAGCTCAGTGATGGAATGCCCCTGGGTTCAATCTCCAGTTCCACATACATGCACCCACAAAAAATAAATAAACATATGTAAATAAACATCTTGTTATGTATCAATTTTCTCAAATAGCTTCATAAAAATATCACGAGCAGAATAAAAAATATAAGCATTTTAAACATGTAATTATTTTTGTCAAACATCATAAAAGTTTCTCATGTATAGCTAATAAGAAAGACAATATTTCTCAATGTGTGTCTTAGTTGCAGATCTTTCATTATTAATGAAGTTAAAATATTCTATAATTCATTAGCCATTGTGTTTCCAATTAATGAATAATTTATAATGTATTCATAACTGTGCCCATAGAGATTTTTTAAAACTGATTTCTGAGTTTTAATTATTATTTTGTTTTTCTAAATGTGCTTTAATAATTTGTGCTGTTTAGATATTTACTCATCTTACTCAAAATTATCTCAGCAAAAGTTGTTTGGTTCTGTGAATTTTAGGATTGATTTTTAAATTTCCAAAAGTATCCTATTGAGATTTTCATTAAAATTAAATTACATATATAAAAAACCTTTTAAATATTTATTTCCAATCTTCCCATTCAGGAATTCATTTATTTAATTCTCCAAGCAAAGGGAAATAATGTAGGTATCATTTATTTCTTCTGAGGTTGATTTCTAGCTATTATATTTTATACTTATTCCTGTAAATAAAAATCATTTTTATTATAAATTCAATGGTTATTATCTGCATGCAGGAAATATTTGATTATAATTTGCTTGTAGCCAGTTTATTTAACTAAAAAATATTACTTCTTATTTTCCAGTTAACTTCTTAGGTTCTCTCTATATAAATGGTTTCTTTCCCGAGTTCATAGAAAAAAATTAATAAATCATTTCTTACAATGGTGTGGATAATAGGATGGAAGCAGATTTAGGTGGCATACAAATTCATTGTAAAAGAAAATCTTGTCCACAATTAGATTTTTACCAAAAGAATAATTTTCTTCATTTCTCAATTAACAACTTGCCCCACTGAAATCTAAATGTGATACCTAACATTACTTACACTGATTTTTTAATCTAACATTTATTTCAAATTTTTCACATGCTTATAAATGTGGTAGTAGCAGGATGTAAATGCATTGCTGTCACCAATGATTTCTTGGTTATCAAATTAGTTACCTAATTCACAATAACTATTTGTTGTATTCCAATGAGCAATTAATAGTTTTTTTAAATTTGGCACTTATGCTTTTTTTTCTCCTTTCTTACTTGTTTCTATATTTTTGGTTATTCTACTCATCTTTCCATGTTCTATCATTACATACCTTATTTTCAGAATACTATGATGGCCCATATTTTGACTATTGCTAAAATATTGGTATTTCTAGGAGGATTGCTTTGTTTCTCAATACTCTTTTTCCTTCCTTTCTTATACTTTCCTCTTGGGCAATTCAAATTATTTCATAGCCCCGAATATGAACTGTACATGGTTGACTTTCAAATTTAAATAGTAATCACCTCTTTCCAGAATTGTATTTCCAATGACCTACCTGTCACTACTATCTGGATATCTGACTGAAATTTGTTGTTAATTCAAAGTTAGGTTCACTGTATTTTCTTTAAAAGTACTTCTTTGTTGGATATTTGACTGTAATTCTGTTTCCAAGCTAAAAAAAATCAGAGACATTCTTGAATCATTCCTTCTTATATTCCTAATTCACTGAGACCTGTCAAATTAGTCTCTCATATGGTCAATGCCCTTTTTTTATCACATCTATTACCCCTATGTTTTGTTAAGGAACTACCAATTCTTACTTAAAGCATAGCAAAGACTTTCCACCTTCAATATTTTATGCTTTCACAGTATCCCTAATGTGATCAGGCATGTTTCTATCATTCCTATGTTTAAAATATTTCCATGGTTTTTTGCTTCCTACAAGTTGAAATTTAAACTCCTAAGCAAAGTACACAAATTCTTTTATATCCTAAGTTGTATTACATTTCCAGACATTCCTCACTTATCCCTCAACCCAATCTCAAACATACGCTCCAGGTCTTACTGAACTACTTGTTCTTACCTAAGTGTGTGTTTATCCATATCCATTAAACTAGGAATTCTTCAATGGTGAGATCATACCTTACTGATCTATGTTTTTTGATCTTAGCAATACACAATACCCCACACATGGCAGCTATTCAATAAGTTTTGACTGAACACACATATGAAGTACCAAGTGAAAATATCACACTTCTGGTTCAATAGATCACACCAGTCAGAAGTATGACATGTAGAGCAATCCAATACTTGTTAGAATTGTTATGCTTATATTAAAATAATCTTGAGTATAATTCCCCATAATTATATTTGATTTAATTTCTATCCCACTGATCTATTAAATATGCATTTAACGTGAACCACAATTTCTTTAAGAAATAAATGAGGGCATAAAAAATTCTAAGAAAGAAGAAAGAAATAAAAGCTTAATCGAAATCAATTAGGTTTCTTAATAATTTTCTTACCATGAGGTATTTCTTGAGATAAACACAATAATTACTCAAAAATAAAGGCTATACGACTATAAATAATGCAACAGTGACCCAGTCATTTAGCTACACCAACATCTGGCTGGTGGAGTGACAGCATCTAAATCATAGATTAGCTAGGATGAGAAAAATAAAATGTTTATACTAGAACAGTTGCATGATAAATGTATCCTACTTTTCTCCAACGTTTACTTTTGATAAATGGCCAGACTTTGAGATGACTTTGCCTTGACATTTATCTCACAATAAACTGCCATTTTCTTGTGGCAATCTGTTTCTTTTGTTATCGTTCATCTCGCTATTGTTAAGTCTTGTCACTGAGAATTCCCTAAAAAATTAGTAATTCATGACATAAAAGGTCAAATTTTCAAAAGGAAGTATATTAGGCATATGGTTTGTAATTAAAATTTAAAAACTAGTAGACCTCTAGCAGTTTTTCAGGGGTACTTACATACATATCTTCTAAGGAGGAATATTATGAGCAGCAAAACAAATGCTAGCCATTTTTTTAAATTCAGAATTCTTTAAATTGTATATTAATTTCCTGACAAAATGTATAGACTTTCATCTCAAGGAGATATAACAATATTTTGGCCATTAACATGCAGGGCCCATCCCCTTGTATTGGATAGAGGAGCTGCATGACCAATTATTTAGAGAACTGAGCAGGAATGTGTAACAACTGGCACTCCTTTTACTAAACCTGCATTTCTTTTTTCTTTTCCACGTATTGTTGCTGTGGCTATATAAGACTTCTTAGAGCTTACTAGGAAAGAAAGAATTACATGGCAAATCCTCTAAGAGAGCACTGTTTGTATGGATAGTACATTTTAAAAGATTTATACTGAACAATTAGACAATGAATTATACCAGTTAGACTTGGAATACCACTCCATGACTATTTGTCTCATCTTAGAGATAAGGAAACTAAGTCCCAGAACATTTTTTGAACATATCCAGGGGTACTTAAATAGAAAAACAGAAAAAGTAGCCTTGCAACACTAGCAATTCTTCCCAAAACACCTTATCCATTGTTCTCTCTACAAACCATTGTTCTCAGAAGTTGTATGGGACATTTGCTAAGAAACAGATTTGTTGATCCCTTCTCCAAATCTGGTTGTGAGGTTAGGAAGTCTGCATTTCTAGGATGTTTAAAGTATTCTGATGTAGCATATCTAGGAACATATTTTGATAAATATTGTTCTACATTACAATATTCATAAACAAAATAATATTTTCATTGCTTTGGTTACCATACTAGAATATTAGCTTTTTTAATAGTGGGATTTCCTGGACATTCAGTTTTATATCTAATGCAAGCCTGGTGCAGTGGCACACACCTGTAATCCCAGTACTTGGGAGGTTGAGACAGGAGGATCCCATGTTCAAGGCCAGCCTCAGCAACTTAGTGAAGCCCTCTACAACTTAGTTAGACCCTGTTTCAAAATAAAAAATAAAATAGGGCTGGGATATAGTTCAGAGGTAAAACTCCCCTGGGTTCAATCCCCAGTACCATATAATAATAATAATAATAATAATAATAATAATAATATCTAATGCAGGCTGAGGTGGGCAGGACATGGAGTTGGAGGTGTGTATCTGTGTATGTGTTAAGGTGAAAGATAAAAATAAACCATGGTTTGGGTAGGACCTTGGTCACAAATAAGACAGGAGTGAGAATATATGAAACTGACTCAAGATCTGATCACTTTTACATTTTGGAATGATTCTTACATGTTTCTTGGAGTGTAGATCAGTGTGTGCTGAGAGCCAAAGAAAAGTTACTTTCTTTGGAGGGTTTGTGCCAACACCTACCATAGGGAATGAGAAGATTCTGCTAAGAGCTCCTTGTTCCAATGATGCCATCAGCCCTCTCATTTTTCCTTGCTGTCCTTACCATGCACCAACTTTCAGACACCTCTGATTGGGTACTGTCACTGTGGTACGAATAATGCTTAAAGGATACACATCCATTTATGGATGGGTCAGTGCATGCCCTGTATGACCTCCATTCAGTACTCCATTCAGCACAGACTGGGTCTCAGTACTCAGCTCAAAGGTGTCTGTTTCTCATGGAGACTATGGGTAAAACACCAGGATAACACAAATAGTGAGGTGTTGAATGGATACCCTATCACAGATAGCGAGCATTCACAAGCAACTTCTTTACTAATGATTAACCCTGAACTAGTAAAAATAAGGTAATTGTTCCACCCCAAGGCTGATACTTTTGGATCCCTTATCTTAATTGTGCATTTTGGTAGAAGTTGTGCCATTATAAGTTGCAAATGGTTTCAGATGTAATCCTGATAGTGTAACCAAGGGTTAACCGATTTAAACATTCTAGTCATATCAATGTCTTATCTTGAGGTTTTTCCACTGAGTTTAAGTAACAGAAAGAATTACTTACTTTTTGCTTTAATTATATAGATTTTCCCCCATGAATTGTTTGGCCAGCCTGAATGTAAATTCAACTTATTTTATGTCACATCTCATTGAAATTGGCTAAGGTATTTTGATGCATCTGCCATGTGTACAGGGTATAGATGACATCTGCAAGACCCTTCCAAAATTTCTCCCTTCAAAGGTAAAACTGGTGCCTCACCACTTTGTATACTGACAGCTCCAGCAACTTCATCCATCTCTGACCCTGTAATGTGTCATTGTCTTTAGAATGTCTCACATGGCACTAGGGCATTTAGTTAGCTGGATATTAGATATCTATAGCTGATACCACAGATAATCAGCAAGCTTACATATTTCTCATGTTCCATGAATCTATAGATTCTGAGTTTATTAATCATAATCCCCCCAAAACCAGGAATATGCTGCTAAGAGGACTGCATAGTCTTTTTCTTGCAATATCATTAATTCATTTATCAGGAAGTCCAGTCATCATCTTTTGCAAGGAACTTATACCTAATTATCTTCTCTGCTCCCCTCTCCCTCTAATAGCATCCCATTTCATTTCCTAACAAAAGCAAGGAATGGGTCATAGGCCAGCTACTTTAACCCCTTCCTTTACAGTATTAAAGGAGGTGATTTAACTGAAATGATTAACAATTTGAACAATATCTAAATATTTAAATGCAATTAGAATGGCAATCATCAAGAATACAAACAATAATAAATGTTGGTGAGGGTGTGGGGAAATAGGAATTCTCATACACTGTTGATGGGACTGAAAATTATTACAACCACTATGAAGATCAGTTTGGAGGTTCCTCAAAACCTAGAAATGGAACCACCATATGACCCATGTATACCACTACTCAGTATTTTTCTTAAAGAAGTAAAGTCAGAATATTATAATGATATATGCATATCCATGTTGAATCAGCACAATTCACAAAAACCAAATTATGGAACCAACCTAGGTGTCCATCAACAGATAAATGGATAAATAAAAATGTATTATATGCCTAAAATAGAATTCTACTCAGCCATAAAGTAGAACAGAATTATGTCATTTGCAGGAAAATGTATGGAACTAGAGGATGTTGTGCTAATTGATACCAGCCAGTCTCAGAAAGTCAAGGGTCATAGGTTTTCTCTCATGCGTGGAAGCTAGAGAGAAAACAAGAAACATAAGGGATACTAAATAATGTGGAGAAAGACTTGTAGAGTAGTAGAAGGGGATGGGGGTGGAGTTGCAGAGAGGAAAAAGGAGGATTGAGGAAGGAAACAATGGCAATATATGAAGGTATCGCCCTCAAGTTTACTAACAGCAACGGAGAGAAGAGGGAGCAGGGTGGGATGTGGAAGAAAATACATCAAGAGCTGTGTGCATGTATGTTGTATCACATTGAAATTCACTATGATGTATAATGGCAATGCAATAACAAAACTATTAAAAACCAATATCATAACTGTGGAAGAGTTCTAAGTCGAATTAATAAGTTGAAGAGTAACTCCATGAGAGTGATTAAGATCCATTCCATTTCCAAAGTATGGATTAAATAAGAATAATATCTTTGGCTCCTAGATATGCAATAGTGCTTCTGTATTCTGTAAGACAACCATAGCATTGGTCATTTTCTCTTTAGTCTCCAATAAAGGAGTATTCTGAGAAAGTACCTGTAAAAAATGAGGAAGGCTAAGAGCTTTCTGAGTTTATTGATGAGTAACTGTGATTAGACAATCATCACCTGAGAGGAGAGGACTACTATATAAATAATATTAACAATGTAGAGTAGCTAGACACCACTAGAATAAAGAAGAGAAATACAAGGATAGACAGGCAGCCACGTAAGAATGAGAGGTACAAAATCTCAGAATCATAGAAACTAGTATAACAAGACAAAATCGGGAAAAAATATACAGCAAAAAAATTCCATGAAATTTAGCATAATATTAAGGGTACAAGAAGCAGGTTGAAGCTTTTTTTAGTAAAGGCAAATATGAAAGGAAGAGTGAGATAAAGAATGAAAGTGTATATAAAACTAGACCCTGGAGAAACTAGGGATGCTGAAAATATCTAGAGAGAAATTAATGATTTTTAAAATAAGGATACAAAATATGATTATTAGAATTTATCCATCTCTAGAGAGTACAGAGTTAAAGAGGTTTATTGAGAGGTGTAAAGAATAATAGATAATTAATTAATTCTTAAAAGGATATGTAGTTAAATACTAGAATGGTCTACATTGTATAATCTGCTTCACTGATACCATTATAAAATAGACTAATATTCATGTACCATGATATGCAAATTTTAAAATTAGACAGAAAAGAAACTATATGTCTCCTATTTATATAATTCCATGATGAAATTCCATGGAATTACTGGTGAATTTCACTTTGAATGTTCATTATATATAAAATATATTTTAAAGTATAATCATAGCCCTATGTGTCTGGTCATTTATGAACTTTTTGTAAGAATATAGCAAAATCAAAATAAAATGACAACATTTATTTACTTTTTAAAGTTCTTTGCCTCAGCATTATAGTCGGTCTATTTTTATTAACAGAATTTCATTCTTTAAGTGTAATAAATGTCCACCTAGTTATATCTTTGTAGATGTTACATATGCCTTATTTTCCAGATAACCTTTAATATACATAAAATGATAAGGTTTACTTAAATGCTTAAATCATTATTTTAAAAAATCTATCAATACAATAATGAAACTCAGCATTAAATTAAAGAAATAAACTTTCTGTATGCAACGGTTATAAATGTTATATGTTGTATAATTAAATTGAGATTAGTATGTAAATGTTATTACTGAAATGTTTTAGACCATGGAAGAGTTTAGCTAGGTGTTCATATTCTGTGGAATATACTGGGATTAAATAATTATTACAGTAATGAGTTTATTTCTTAGGAAAATTCTTCCATAAGTGAGTTTACAGTGTTCAGTATGTGACACTCAACAGAGAGTTTTAATTCAGATCAGGGCCAATCCTTTTGATTAGATAGAGTGAGAACAAGATGAAAACTTGTCAGACAACTATTTCACAACACAAGAACTACTAAAAAAAGTAATTAGGTTATTGTTCTATTCAAATAATAGACACAATGTGCTTTATGTATCTTTTTAGCATTGAAATTATATTCAATGTGTGATTATAGAGATAATGAGAACATTAAATAAGTACTGAAATATCATTCAGAATATTCACCTTGATAAGCCTACTCCAACCATACTTCCAGGATATGGAATATTTTGGCAACTCCAATTTAGGAACAGTTTTCAGAGACAGGATATGACTCACAAAGAAAATCAGCCACATTGCTTTATGTTCACACTTTTTTAAAAAAAGTAACATTTTTTTTTTCTGTAAAGAGGAGACACTGCGGGACAAGGTGGAAAATCATTCCACAAACTGAATTCAAAACAAGCACTAAAAATTAGTCATGTTACAGGGTAACACCAGTCAGAAACAGGCCTCAGAAGGATGAACGATGTAATGAGATGGACAGTTTCATTAGATAATTTTGAAAATATCTTCCAACCCTAAGATTGTGTTATTATTTTTTTCTGATTAAGGATTCTGTCAAGCTCCATTATATCAATTACTCTTTTTTTTTTTAGATAGCTGTGTTCTATGTAACTATCATCCTTCTGCAGCATATCCATGGTCCAGAGTAAAATCATTGCTCCAAAGTAGAACAGTATTAGCCTGCTGGTAGGTGCATGTGCAGATGTGCATGGGTGTAGTTGATCTAACATTATACTCTGCCTTCCTGCAAAAGATGTTGCCATTGAACAAGGTGGAGAAATGAGTCTATAGAAAACTGGCACACAGAAACTATTGGAATAGTTAGGGAAAAATTATATTCACCTGATATCATGTACTGAATACATGACATCTTATATTCCATTTAGCAGAAAACACATTCTGCATCAGCATGATAAACACTCTTGGGGTTTTTTTCCAATTATAGACCTCATCCTCCACTGTCTTCTGCAAACATTATTGTTATATTAAGATTCTTGAAATGTCAATGATTTCCAAGCCATTTTTCTTTAAAATTGCCATGTGTCACAAGATAGTCAAAACTAATATTTTTATTCTACTAAGGGAGCTAAATTCTACCTCTACATTTTCCAGACATATGCAACCCCATTATGTTTATTCTTAAGTTATACAAAAGATTGTTTAACCTATCACTAGTCACATTATGAAAGAGTGGGACATTTTCATAGTTAAGACTAATTGTCTTTGCCATTCTTCCTATGATAAAATTCAGTTTTCATATGCACAAAATTCTACTGATCAAGGATAATATCATCACCATAAACCAGGCAAAGCATACAAGACACAAAATAGCAAGAGGTAAAACTTTGCCAGGTTTCTAATTTGTCTCTTCTAAGTAACAACGTTGCTAATGCTTAATACACATTACCAAAGGGTGATACTGCTTGGTCTCACTACATTAAACATTTATAAATTCATTACTTAGTACTTAAAACATTCATTTATATTTTCTTACATGGAATTATTATGCATTTAGCTTTTATTCATTTAAAAATGTTCCACTGCATTAGGTCTTCAAAGGGATTTCCAAAGTGTTCAATTACTTCTTCTAACTGTGGCTTTTTCTGTTTCTTTGGAAAAGAGCCAGGTTCCCAGTCTTTGCACTGTTACTCTTACTCTCTTCATCCACTTGTTCCAGGGGTTGTGAAAGGAGGTTTTCTTTCATGACTGCCTCAACAGCAGAGTTCCTTTCTAGCTTTAAAACATTCAAGCTTAAAAAAAAATTAAACTGGCATCTTTATAATGCTTTAGCTTTTACTCAGTGAGGAATCAACCCCTCTGAACAATGAGTGCTTGTCTAAAGCAACTATTCACAGAAGGTACTGCCTTCTGGGGAATGGGAAAAGTTTCTACCTCTGACAAATGGGAGTAGCATAACAGAATAGAGCTGCGCCCAACCCAAAGTGCTTTGCGTTTCCAGCTCTGAAATAAGAAGATCAGTTACAGCCCCTCTGCTATTGACCCATTATTAAAAGCATTAAAGCATATTAAGCAAGATCAAGCAGCCATCCAGATGAGATCCTATGACTTCCCTTTGAGTGTGTTTAATTTACAGATTTTAAAAATGTTCAGAGATGCTCCAGGGTTATCCACACGTGTAAATGAAAACTTGATGACAGCTCTAGTGAGAGTCTGAGACAAAAAAGACAAATCCTGAGAAAATCGTCTGATATATATAAATAGATTTAACAGAAATCTAATTTTATGTTATAGCATTTAGGTATGAAAACTTCAAAAGCCCCCTGAAAACACCCCAAAACCTTGAGAATCATTCTCTGCCCAACACCCAAACTACTCATTAGCTCCTCTTATTCTATGAAGCATGTAAGCCAGTTAGAAAGAAATTTAAAAAGTTTCTCTTTCTCATTGAAAGATGGAGGCATTGTAGTTATTGGTTTGTGTTTAGATGAGAGTGTTTCAACTTCTTGATCCTATTCTTGATTCTACTGGTGAAAAACGAGAGGGTAGGGCATGAAGAAATTGATTCAGGATACCTTTGCTTTGGAGGCTCTCTTATCTGCTCCCCCCTTCCCTTTCCCATCTGTCTCCTTAGAACTACACAGGTGAGGTTTCATTGGTAGCTAGAGAGACTTTTGTTGTTGCTGTTGTTGTTACTGCTGTACTGGGGATGGAACCCAGGGGCATTTTACCTCCGAGCTACACCCCCAGCCCGATTTTATTATTTTATTTTGAACAGGATCTCACTAAGTTGCAGAGGGCCTCACTAAGTTGCTGAGGCTGGCTGTGAACCTGTGATCCTCCTGTCTCAGCCTCCCATGTACTGGGATTACAAGTGTGCGCCACCATGCCCAGCTTAGAGAGACTTTAAGTTGAATCAACAAAGTAAGGAGGACCAAGGAAATGGAGGGGTTGGGGGAAAGGGACTGGCAGCAGAAATGAAGCAGAGCAGGTAGAGTTGGAGTGTGGACAGAGGATCTATGAGAGAAACACAGAAACTCTGAGAATAAGAAGGGACACATTTTAGAATGTGTCCGCAACAAAATTCAGGTTTTAACAATGTTATAGTATTAAGAGGTGGAGCTTTTAAGAGGTGATTAGCAAGGAGGGCTCCTCCCTTGGTAATAGAATTAAGGCTTTATAAAAGATGCTTCACACAGCCCTTGGCTAGCTTGCTGGCTTGCTCATCTGCTTTCCACTATGTGAAAATCCCACATTCCTCCCCTCTGGAGGCAGCAGCAAGAGGTAACATCTTGGAAACAGAGAGCAGAGAGTGGTTCTCCCCGGACAAGAAAACTGGCTGGCGCCTTGATCTTAGACTTCCAAACCTCCAGAACTGTAATGTTTCTGTTCCTTATACATGACCCAGTCTGCGATATTCTATGATAGCAGCACAAATAGACTAAGACAGGATTCTAGATTTCTTAAGATCCTCATGCTGCCTGGTCCAGGACCCTATTGTTAGCAAGTGATAAAATCAGGAAAATGGGTATCTATGTGAGATGATGGATATGTTAATTTGGTTCACTGAAGTAACCTTTTTCTTTATATCTATCTCATAACATCATATTGTGTGCCTTAAATATACATAATAAAGTTTATTTTTTAAGGAATAAAGAAATACAAGGCTCTTTTCTTTTAGAGCATAAATACATCACATTTCTCAGGCACATCTTAGAGACTCCTAGTGCATGAAGTAGTACCTTACTGTTTTCTGTAAACATGAACAAAAACAACTTACTTTTGTTCTACTTCTATTCCTTGAAAAGGAGAAAATTATCTGATTACCTAATATGGTCATTAGAAGGCCATATATTGAATGTGGAGAAGGTGATATTTTTACTTTACATATTTCTTACTCTTTCTCCTACTTTTAATTTGTATTTGTAGACACGGGTTTTGTTTTCTTTCTCTGGCTTCTAAATATTTCCTTTCCCAAATTCCAATGATATGTATTGAAGTAACAGCTTTTCTACAGACAGCATGAAATAGAAGGGAGGCTGGATTTGTAACAAGTTCTCCCAGAATTGCTTAGTATATCTGATATATCCTGATGTCATTGCCTCTCTTGTCTCTTATTCAGCTTTCTCCAAAAGCAGCTTGCTATATACAGCATTGCTCTCCATCCTGTGCTTACACTAGTTTTCTGCAGCAAAAATTGTAGTAAAGAATCCCCCAAGTTAGCATTTGGAAGCAATAGGTTGTAACCCAGTGTTAGGGATTGAAAAGATAACAATTTAGAATTAAAAAAAATAAGTTAATAAAATCAACAAAGGTAAGATATGTTCATCATTACTGCTGATAATGTTGAGTTTCTTAGAAGTGGTAATATCAAGTGCTTAAGCAATTCAGTTTCTGTTTTTCTTTCTGTTTCTTTATTATTCAGGGAACATATGTGAAGTGTTTGCTTTCTTGGAGATTTCTCTTCTCCCTCTGCTTTCAGAACAGTCTGGTTTACCCTGCTCTTTGGCATTTACTAATGTTAGATATAAAATGAGAGAAATAGACGCTCAAACGAAAATGTGCTACCACGTTTTTTAACTTTGTGAACATTAGAAATAGAAAAAAGTTTGGTAGTAAAAAAATGAAATGCAGCTGTTTTTATCTATTCAAGCTCTGTTTTATCATTATTACCATATGCAACCAAGAATTATGTACAATGTAAGTATACTTATAATTATTGCATTAGATGGTTATTTAGATGATTGATTAGGAGAATTTAGGTATTTAGAGATTAGATATATTTGTTTGCATTAGGTTATTTTCTTCATTACTATAATACTTTGAGAAATAAATCAGTATATTCATTACAAAAAGGTCTTGTAACTCACTGTACTTTTTATTGATTAGGAGCAGTTTAATCTATGCTACATGAAAAATTAATAAATCCAAACTAAAATCAGATATACATGTTTATAGGGGTGATAATCCCTGTGCCATTTTAATGTCCATGGCAGAAGAAAAATGTCTCTAGATCTCATGTGTCTAACTTTGACATAGAGATCAATCGAATTCTATTTCTCCTTTTCTACCATTCAGTGGGAAGTAAGGACATGCAGGTATTTGAGAAGTTTAAAGTAAATAGTCATCATTATTTTATTTGGTCTCAGGAAAGACAGATTTCAAGGCAAAAAATACTAAATAAGACACAAATTTTCATTTTATTAAGGAAAGACAATATCTAATCAAAGTATAATGGGGCTGAAACTTCAAACAGTAGAAGAGAGAATCAACATATCTAAAATAGAAATTCCTTTTTTTAAAAAGTAGGCCTTAAACCAAATATAAGTAGAGTTAAATGTAAGACTTTGACATTTTTCAGATATTATTTTGATATTAAGTTGACCAATAATAAATACTAGTAATAAATACAAGCATAATATTCATATGGCAACCTTTATGCCATTGAGCTTAAGGGCTTTTTAAAATATGGACAGTTCATAAAATGAAAACAAACCACACCACAAAGAAAATCTAAGTAAATTACAAAAACAGAAATTGCATATGCTATATTCTTTGACCAAGATATATTAGAATTATATATTAATTTAATAAGATTTCTCACCAAAAAAGTAAAAAAAAACAAATAAACCCTAGCCATTAGTTACAGATTTAAATCACTATTCTTAAATGTTGTGTCAAAGAAAAATTAAAAGTGTTATATCTACTTAGAAATTAATGAGCATAAGCATATTATACATCAAGATTATATCATATGACCAAAGGCATTTTCAGAGGTAAATTTTTAACATTAAATGTTTTCATTATTAAATAAGAATGAAAATAAGTTATTAATGCAGTAAGAAGACTACTCATAATGTATAAGTCGATAATTAGAAAAATGAAATAGTAAATATAAGAACAGAGTATAATGAATTTGAAATTATAAAATATTTGATTTATACATCAAGGGGCATAATTTGGACATCATAAAAATAAGTTTAAAGAACCCTTACAAATCTCATGAAGAAAAGAGAAACCAAATACAAAATCAAGATGGATAAAATTGAAATAATAATAACTAATATTTACTTAGTATGTACTATGTATCAGGCATGTTTACAAGCCTATTATCTGTGTTTTCTCACTTACTTTACTTTTAAACCATATGAGGCAGGTGCTATCCTTTTCCCTCTCTCGGGCATACTAACCACAAACATAAGAAGATTAGGGCTGTGCACAATGTAACAGGGCAGTATGGGGATGGGGCTCCTCTGAGAGTATCAGCATTTCTGCGTAAGCTTCTAACTTCAGGAACAATGGGTTGTTTCACCTTTGCGTCTATTTGCTGTATTGAATTGTGTTAGTCATTGTTTTATGTCATGCATCTTTTGTTTACAATGATTATACTTGTGGGGTTTATTTTTATTTAGAATACAAATCTTTTAAAGACAGAAGGATTTTTGTTTTATCTTTGTATTCAGAAGATATATAGCATTGTGCTTGAGTCATAATAATTATTCAGAAATTGTAGGCTGACCACATGAATGAGTAACTAAGTGAACTCTGTAGGGCTCATCTCACATTATTCCATAATCTGTGGGTTTGGTCTTGGGTTATAGTATCCGGGAGTACATAAAGAGTGTGAAGCCGGGCGTGGTGGTGCACGCTTGTAATCCCAGTACTTGGGAGGCAGAGACCGGAGGATCCAGATTTGCAGCCAGCCTCAGCTACTTAGTGAGGCCCTCCGCAATTTCATGAGAGCCTGTTTCAAAATAAAGGATAAAAAATAGGGCCAGGGGTGTAGCTCAGAGGTAGAACGCCCCTGGGTTCAATCCCCAGTACCGCAAAAAAAAAAAAAAAAAAAAAAAGAGTGTGAGACTTATGGTCCCTAAGGGTCAAGACCATGTCTGCCTCTTTCATATCTGTTATAAGTTCAGCACTGGACATATACCTAGTCCAGAGTAAGGGCTAAGTAAAGAAGAGCTGGTTGAGTGAATGAGTATATGAATCTGTCCATGCCTCCTGCCTAAAACGAATAAAACTTCCAGGCCAAAAAGGCCATAAGAGCTATAATCACTTTGGTGAAATTAACCCTAAAATAGACTAAGAGTTAGTCTCCTGGCTCCCTCACTGTTCTGGTCAGTATTCTCATTGCTGTAATCCAAAACTCCTGGCCTCCACAACTTACAGAAAGGAAGATTGATTTGCTCACAGTTCTAGAGATGTCAGTGGCTTCAGTCAGTGTTAGGCCAGGATACATCTGCAGAGCTCAGGACATGGTGGTGGGAGGCAGAGAGAGAGAGAGAGAGAGAGAGAGGGAGAGCAATCAAGTGCTCTGCTCTCACATCATGGAGGCTGGAAGCAAGAGAAAACTAGGAAAGGGAGTTCAAGGACACATGCACACTTCCTAAGGCCACACTCCAAGAACCCACCTAAGTTACCACCCAGTAAATCCATTGCAATGGTTTTATTCACTGATGAGATTACAACCCTCATCATTTAATCATATCACCTCTGAACATTAATGAGCTCTTTCAGAGGGCATTCTGTATCCAAACCATAACACTCACTCAGCACAATAACATTACATTGCAGCATCTTATGATACTCAGTGCTTTATGTAGCACTATTAAATATATCTAAAATTAGATATAAACCTAATTTGCCTGATTTATTACTTTCATGTATCATATTACATTCACAAATAATACAGCTCCACATTACCCTAGAATTATAATTTAATACAAGAAGTAAATATCATGTACAATCTATGCTCCTACAGTATACAATCAAATATTGAATACCTTTCCAAGATAATCTTGCAAAATTAATAGTAAACATGAAACATGATATCTTGGATAGCACTGAGATGATTATTAATTTAAATGTGTCTGTTAAATTTATTTTCTTCAGAAAACAGAAAGACTCTATTTGTCCTTTTAATGTAAGCATCGATCTAATAGTACTTTGGATACAATAGTTTTAAAGTTTATAAACCTCAAAAGTAAGTGAAATGAGCAAATGGTATGAAAATAAATGTATCACGTTAAAGCTTCTTTGACATGTAAAATCTCAAAAATCTAGAATAATCCAGAAATAACTATAAGCTTATTTTTATGGAAATGTAAACTTGTCATTTTGATATCTTTTGGACTAATGTAGAAATTATTCTTCCATGGGCCATGAAAGAGCCTTTCTAATTAGTTTCAAAGGAATTTTTCAAAGTCCTTTCCTCTTGGTATATTTTCAGAGATGACTGGCCTTTGGGGTATACTAAGCTGAGTAGTGATTGAGTAAAAAGGAAAAAAAAAAAGAAACAATAGGATAAAAACACAAGATTATTTTCAATGCTTTATTTTTATATTTTAATTTTTTATCTTATTAAATATTAGCTTGCTCTTTAGTTTCTCCTCTCTCCCTCTCATGAAGAAAATTTGACAAGTAAGTTCCTTTTCAGGAATTCTTTTTGGATGTTTCAAGCACTATTTTGAGTATTAAAAAAACAAAATCTTATTACTTTAAGTATAGTTCCATCATCTGCCCAACATCTTCCAGACACCTGCATCTGAGTGCACAGAGAAGTCAGGATCATCCCACTGGGAAATCCTCTGATAGTGTCCTGCCTGATCCTACTTCCCTCTGTCACAGCCTGGCCAAGATAGGGAGCACAGGAGATTTGGCTGTCCAACTTTCTTTTAGATTCTGTCTTGACTTAACCAATTGGGAATTGAGGGAAAGGAATTGAGTTTGATTAATAACAATAATTGCTACAAACTTGGAATGTCGTGAAGAAGCTTGGGTTAAGAAGAGAACAACCAGCAAGGAACTCTGCAGAGAAAAAATGCTCCTGAAAGAAAAGGTGACAACAGTGTCCAGATTTTGAAGATGTTTTTGTGTGTGTGTGGTACTGGGGATTGAACCCAGGGGCATTCTACCTCCAAGCTACACCCCCCAGCCATATTTTTTTTAATTCTTTATTTTGAAAAAGGGCCTCACTAAGTTGCGGAGGGCCTCACTAAGGAGAGAGAGAGAGAGAGAGAGAGAGAGAGAGAGAGAGGGAGAGAGAGAGTGAGAGAGAGAGAGCGAGTGAGCTGAGGCTGGCCGCGAACCCGGATCCTCCGGTCTCTGCTCCCCAAAGTACTGGGATTACAAGCGTGCGCCACCACGCCCGGCTTAGATTTTGAAGATTTTTAATAACTTCTCCTAGCTCAAGCACACTCCCCAAAGGGTCCTAGGAAACCACCACCAGTTCTTTTCCAGAGATACTCAGTGGGTCTGCATCTTTGCGTATCAGAAAATTCTAGTCAAAGGAAAAATACTGTACAGGTAATACTGATTTTCAACTTTTCAGTTAAGTAGTTTTATCATTAGTTTAGAGTTTTAAAAAAAGGATTTCAAGTCAGCCAGGTAACAGTATCTATATTATCAAGTATCCATTAAAATCTGTTAACAATATTTGATGGGATAAAAATGTAAAAGAGACATGACTGCTCTATCACTCCATTATTCATAAGTGAATTAAAAGGCTCTGACATCATTGTTCTAGTCAGTTCCTTGAACTTTAAAAAATTATCTTCACAGACTGAGACAAGAGGATTGCAGCTTCAAGGCCAGCACATGGTAATTTAGCGAGACCCTGTATCAAAAATAAAAAATATCTGGAGGGAAACACACCAAGTGCTCTGTGCATGTATGTGCATATCACTCTGAAACTCATTGTGATTAATAATTACAATGCACCAATGAAAGTATATTGAAATAAAAGTAAAATAGGGCTGGGAGTGTAGCTCAGAGGTAGGGTAACCCTAGGTTCAATTCCCAGACACACAAACATTTTCTTCAAAGTTAAAGTACAATTATGGGATGTACCTTAAATCAGCGCTACTCAAACTGTAGCATGTAAACCATTTCTTTCCACGTTCCATTGGTATAAATTCAGAAAAACAGAATAGAGATTTATATGCTTTTATAAAATTTGACATGAGCAAAGTTGTGGAGGGCCTCACTAGGTAGAGAGAGAGAATGACAGGGAGAGAGAGAGAGAGAGAGAGAGAGAGAGAGAGAGCTGAAGCTGGCCACGAACCTGGATCCTCTGGTCTCCGCCTCCCAAAGTACTGGGATTACAAGTGTGCGCCACCACGCCCAGCCACCCAGCCCTATTTTACATTTTATTTTGAAACAGGGTCTTGCTAAGCTGCCAAGGAACTCTCTGTGTTGCTGAAAATGGCACTGAACCTGAGATCCTCCTGCCTCAGCTCCCCAAGTAGACATATAGCATTTTTATCTAGAGCCCTGTACATAGGAACTGTTCAGTCCATATTATCTATGCCAGTATGTCAAGGATTTCATGCTTTCACCATAGACATTTTATAAAAGTTTTGGGTTCTCTCTTTTCTGATAATAAAAATAACAAAGTGCTCAAGAAACTTATAACCCACTGCCCCTCAAAAAAGGAATGATAGGCATAGCAAAAGTTAAAGAAAAGAGATAAATCAAAACTATTGTACAACTTGTGTTTCTCAGTACAGAACTTGAAAACAGCACCAACATGGAAGTTTGGTATGTCTTCCATTTCTTTCCAGTGTATCTCATATAAACAAACATCAAAACCACCCTCTCCTCTTCACATCTCTCTCCAACAGTTTACCTTGATTGCTGACTTTGAAACAGGATGCCCTTATATAAGACATGGAAGAAAAAAATTTAAAAAGTATCTTTTTAAGAAAGAGAGGGCAAAATACAATTTCTATATTAGAATGAGATGTGTAAATTATGCATAAATGCTTTTACTATTCTTTAATTTAAACACTGAAATTAATCAGTAAGTAGCACGTGTTTTCTATATTGGTGACTGGTGTCTCAGAAGACTGAATGTCACTAGCTTGTGTAATTCTTAGAAAGAGGTACCAGAATAGCAGCCTAGGCACTAGGGAATTCAGGGACAACCCCACAAAAGCTACATACTTAGGAAGAAAATATTTTCTGAGACTCTGTGTGCTCCTCTACTTCCTCCACATTACTTTACACTTAGACAAAAGAAACTCTTATTTCAAGACTGCTCTTTCTATAATTGACTCCTTGCTTTTCCATAATTATAATTAGTATATATGTAAACATTACTAGGTGCCAGGCACTATTCTATAAATTTTACATTTATTAACTAACTCACAATAAAACTACAAAGAGGATACTTTTATTATTATGTACATCTTCTAGGAAAGACAACTGAAGTGCAGTAAGATTAAATAATTTGCTGAAGGTTACCCAAGGAGGAGGTAGCAGAATCAGGATTCACACACCAGCAGTTTGACTTTAGGATCTCTGCCCTTCCAAACCTCTCTACCACAGATGCCCAGAAAATCAGACTCTGGATCAGACCCAATAGTGCTTCATCAATCTCCCCTTCTATATTCTACAACTGGCATTTCAGAGATGTCCAGAAATATTTGAGGGATGAGTAGATATAATCTCATGAAAGCCTTCATTGCAGATCTCTTTTCTGAGCTTTCATTCCATGAGGATATACTCATGTTCTCTCCAATGAAGCACTAAGTATTATAGGAACTTTAAATCAATATCATAATATGAACTCTATCTATTGTCTTCTTTAGTAGCCCCCATCTTCATAAGTGGAATGACCATATACCCTTTAGCTTCTTCCTCTTTCTTCTCCCTTTCTTTACTTCATCAGTCTTTCCTAAATATCTTACACAGCAAAACCTTCTCAAATTAAAAATTCTTCCTTTAAGTAATAGTGGTAACCTTTTAATGGCTTCCAATTTAGATTCATCTCTCTAAAACTCTGATCTTTCTATTTATCCATTGTGCTAAGCAGAATGATAGTGCCTTCCCAAGATATTTAGGTAGGAATCTCTGAAACTTGTGAACATACCTTAGATGGCAAAAAAGACTTGGGAGATATCATTAAGCTAAAAATTTTTTTGTTGTTGTTGGTACTGAAGATTGAACCCAGGGGCATTCTACCTCTGACATACACCCCAGATATTTTATTTTTTATTTTGAAACAGGGTCTTGCTAATTTGCTGAGGCTGACCTCAAACCTGCGATCCTCCTGTCTCAGCCTCCCAAGTACTGGGATTATAGGCATGTGCCACCACATTCACATAAAAATCTTAAAATCATGTGATATCTTAAGATCATGTGATATCTTGGATTTTTCTGGTGGGCCCAGTATAATAAGATGGGTCTCTAAAAGTGGAGAACCTTTACTTGCTGTGGTCAGAAGAAGATAGGAGCACAGAAGAAAGGTCAGGAAAATGCAACCTTGTGACTTTGAGGATGAAGGAAGGGACCATGAGCCCAAGCATGCAGGCGGCCTCTTGAAGGGACAAAAGACAAATTAATGGGCCTTCCCCACGAGCTTCCAGAAAGGAATGTAGCCATGCCAACACACTGATTTCAGCTGAGACTCAAGTGGGACTTCTGACTAAAAGAACTCTAAAATATAAATTTGTGTTGGTTTAAGCCATTATCTTTGGGCTAATTTGTTTCTGCAGCAATAGAAAACTATGCACCCTCTATCGATTATCCAGTGACTCCCTAGAGATTCTGGGAAATCCTTCTTAATTCCTCTTGTCTGACTTAGATCCTCATATTTTCTCATATGATACCTGTGATATTTTCTAGCATATTTCTTGTTTTATTTTTATACTCGTATTGAGGCTGGAGTTTGGGAGGCAGAGGGAGAGAAAGTGAGGCTCTGGTCTCCTGTAAATAAGAAATATATATTGTTTTTTAAATGAAAATCACCTAAATATATATATATATATATATGTATATATGTGTGTGTATATATATACATATATATGATGAATATATATGATGAATATATATATATATATTATGAATATATGATGAATATAATCAGCTCAGGAAAGAAACCAAAAGTTTAGTAATCTGCTAGTAAGCTCAAGGAGAAAGAAACAAGATGTAATTGCAATTCATCAAATGGAAATTGTACCAATTTTACTTTATTGCAGAAAAAATAGATTTTATAGTTAAATGTGAACCTGGAAGCATAGGTGGATATAGTAAAGAAAGCTTAAATATCCTTGGCTTCTTCATTTGTATGGCCCCTTTGATAGTCCTGAATGTGACCTGAGAAGGTCACATGTTCTTATAAATTTGCATATGTAAGATATTTATGTTGAAATCAGTTAAGACTATTGTTCATATCATTTCTCCACAACACTTTCATCTCTAATGAGTAGCATTGGAAGAACATGCTGCATTAGCAACTTCCTTTATAAGTTATAGACCATGCGAAATATGCATCCTTCTTTTCCTAATGAAAAGATCTAGTGGAGTTTGGATTGACCATTTAGCATGGTAATAGGCAGAAAGCATGCTGTTTCAGAGACAAGATTTTCTATTCACTATAGAGGAAAGCAGTATTGCAGAGATGTCCTTTTTTTCTGATTGATAAACATTTCTTTTTAAAGATCCGTTTTGTTCCAGGTAATGCAGATACTGTTTTGACAACAATGAGAGATGAATTAGATATTTTTCATGCCCCGAAAGGTCCATATCAGATACAACTGATAGACATGCCATTGAGTAGATGCATTATAACACAAGTGCACTGATTGGCAAAGGCCATGCAAAAGTAACACACACACAAAAAAAAGAAAGTGTTTAGATTTGCCTGGACATCAGCAGATCTGAACACTTTCTCCCCCTCCTCTTTTTTTTTCCTTTTTTTTAAAGAGATGTTCTGGATTCAGAGGAAGATGACGACAGAGTTAAGACCCTTAGACGAGCCTGTCTCTAACTCGTCTTGGGGAGCTCCAAACTGAGCAGCATTCCACATCCAAGATAACCCTCATGGGAGGTGGGAAGTAAAGACAGAAACTCATTAATACCTACAAGGCCATCTTTAAACATCCATGGGAAAAACTACGAGAGCTCCTCTTAAAATCAGAAACAAGACAAGCATGTCCACTATCACCACTCCTTTTCTATGTAGTACTTGTTACTCTAGCCAGAGCAATAAGGTAAGAGAAGGAGATCAAAGGAGTAAAAATAGGAAAAGAAAATCTGAAACTATCTCTATTTGCAGATGACATGATATCATACTTAGAACACCCAATAAACTCAACCAAAAGACTTTTAGAACTGGTCAACAAATTCAACAAAGTGTCTGGATACGAAATCAATCTTAAAAAATCAGAAGCTTTTCTGTATGCCAACCATTAATCCACTGAAAAATCCAGAAAACATTTCCACTCACGATATCCCCCAAAACAATAAAATACTTAGGAATAAACCTAACCAAGGATATAAAAGACCTCTACAAGGAAAATTATAAAACATTGAAAAAAGAAATTGAAGAAGATCTTCGAAGATGAACCTCCCATGCTCTTGGATAGGTAGAACAAATATCAAAATGGCTGTGCTTCCAAAAGTGATCTACCGATTCAATGCAATACTCATTAAAATACCAAGGTCATTATTCACAGATATAGAAAAATCAGTCCTTAAATTCATTTGGAACAATAAAAAACCCAGAATAGCCAAAATAGTTCTCAGCAACAAGAACCATGCAGGAGGCATCAGAGTATCTGACTTCAAAATATACTACAGAGCCATAGTAATAAAAACAGCATGGTATTGACACAAAAGCAGACACACAGACCAATAGAGCAGAATAGAAGTTTCAGAAACAAATCCACACACTTATAGCCAATTGATTTTTGACAAGGGGCCAAAAACATACACTGGAAAAAAGATAGCCTCTTCAACAAATGGTGTTGGCAAAACTAGTTATACATATGCAGAAAAATGGAAAGAAACCCCACTTTCTCACCCTGCACAAGAGTAAATTCAAGATGGATCAAAGACCTGGACATTAGACCAGAGACCTGTAGCTACTTTAACAGGGCATAAGACCAACACTCCAACATATAGGCAAGAGTAAAAACTTCCTTAACAAGACCCCAAAGCACAAGAAATTAAAATGAGGATCAACACATGGGATTGCATTAAATTGAAGAGCTTTTGTGCAGCAAAGGAAACTATCAAGAACCTCAACAGTGAGCCAACAGAATGGGAGATTTTTGCCAGCTACTCTTCTGATAGAGGACCAATATCTAGAATATACAGAGAACTCAAGAAACTCACTGCCAAAATAACCCCAAATAATCCAATAAAAAATAGGCAAGTGAACTAAATAGACACTTTACAAAAGAAGAAATACAAATGGCAAATAAATGTATAGAAAAATGTTCTACATCATTAGGAATCAGAGAGATGCAAATAAAAACTACCCTGATATTGCACCTAACCCCAATTAGAATGTAAATCATTAAAAACACAAATAACAACAAATGCTGGTGAGGATGTAGAGAAGTAGGAATTATAATACATTGTTAGTGGGATTCCAAATTAGTGAAAACACTTTGGAAAACAGTGTGGAGGATCCTCAGAAGAATGGGAATGAACCTACCATATGACCCAGCAATACCACTCCTGGGTGTCTACCCAAAAGAATGGAAAACAAACTACCAGAATAATGCATGCGTATCTATGTTTATAGCTGCACAGTTCACGATTGCCCAATTATAGAACTAGCTGAGATGTCCATCAACAGATGAATGGATTACAAAACTATGGGATATATACACAAAAGAATTTTACTCAGTTATAAAAAATAAAATTATGTAATTTGCAGGAAATGGATGGAACTGGAGAACATTAAGCTAAGTGAGATTAGTCAGTCACAAAAAGTGAAAAGTCAGATATTCTCCCTAATATGGGGAAGCTAGGGAGAAATTGGGACATAGGAGGGACTCCAGACAAAGGAGGAGAAACCTTAGTGGAGTCAAGGAGGGGACTTAAATGAGGGGGATAGGAGGGGGGAAGAGGGAAACACCTTAAAGGATATTATGCGCATACACAAACTTATCAAAGCCAATCACTGTGGTGAGCACTGGAAGGAGGGGGGGAGGGAATAGGGAGGAATTAGGGGAGGGCCCAATGAGTGCTGTGTGCATGTATACCTCTATCACCCTGAAATTCATCAAGATGTATGATTACAATGCACCAATAAAAAAAAAAAAAGAGATGTTCTGAGCTGAGAGTGGTGGCGCACATTTGTAATCCCAGTACTTGGGAGACCAAGACAGGAGGATGGCAGATTCAAGGACAGCCTCAGCAATTAATGAGACTCTCATCAACCTAGTGAGACTCTGTTTCAAAATAAAAATAAAATAGGGCTGGGGGTGTAGCTCAGAGGTAGAATGTCCCTGGGTTCAATCCCCAGTACCACAAAATAACAAATAAATAAATAAATAGGCGTTATTATTGGTGCAACTAAGCTCAAAATACATGACTAATTTCCCTTATTCTGATAATCACTTTTTAAAAAAAAATGTAGCCTAAAGAGAGGCACAATGATCTACTGATAACACTTTCCAAAGGTGATCAAAAATTGTATTTTTCACTCTAAAGTAATCTTTTAAAATTTTGGAACAGATTTATATATATGACAGACAAACTATATATCTTCATGAATGATTTGCCAGAGTGTCAGGATTTGTGAGAACACAGCAGTGAAGAGTATGGGCTCTTTGTTTTATGGAGCCTGTATATTCATGAGAGGGGCATAAAATAAAAAGTCAATAAGTGAAGAAGATCATTGTCCATACAGTTAGGGTGAAGCCTCTTTCAAATTGGGTGATAAGGGCAGCTTTCTCTGAAGTGATCACATTTGAGTAGAAGCCTAAGAGAAATGAAGGAGTCATTCATTCCTGCATAAATCTCTAGACAAAGATTTTAAGGCAGAGGGAATATCAAGTTCAAAATCCCTAACAGAGTTGGTTATTCAGAGTGATAGATTAATGTTTTCAAACTATGGTCTATTATCAATTTCTTGGTCTTGAACTCAATTTAGTGAGTTGCAACAATTATCTTAAAAGAGAGCAGAAAAGAATAAAATAGAAAGAACCAGAGTGCGTTGCATATATTAAGAATATAGCTTTCATAACATGATTGCTTCAGACTGTGGGTGAGAGAAGAACATGTATGTACTAGGTCATAGTATAAAATGTATTGGATCATGGTAGGAAATGTATTTTTCCCCTATGAGTCCTAGTAAAAAAGTAAAAGATTCTGTTATGAAACTTATCAAGGGTTCTGGATACTGTTGCATATATAATAAGATGCTGATGGAATGTTTTAAGCCACATATACATACACAAAGAATATGAGATGCTCAAAAGCTGAATCTACTGATTTGCTCTCATTTACTTAGCAAGTTCAGATTTATGTACATAGAAAGCTGAAAATTAGAATCTCAACCATGGTGCATTCTATACCTTGAGTGGCCTCTTTGAGGTTCAATTTGCTATCCTGTTCTTACAGGCAAATATACTGTTTTAAGCTGCCTTAGACAAACTACAAAAAAGGTACCCCCCCAAGAAAGACTAAACTAGAGAAGGAGCTGCCACCTCTGAGCAGCTGTGGCATGGAGATAGTTTCACCAGAGTAACCAGGCTGCACAGTTTGTGGGCTGAATCCCAGGCTGGGTTTTGCCTTCACTTTTCCAATAGATAAGCACCCTTTACCTTCCAAGAACCACACAGCCATATAAAGGATGCCTGAACATCCCTCTAATCTCCTCTTCTTTGTGCCTTAACCAGTAAAATTCCAACTGCATGTGCTCTCTTGGATGGTAACTACTTATTTATGAATCCTTACAACATTTAGGCAAATTCAGTACTTAGTACAGGGTCTATTTTTAAATTATACTTAAAACAAAACAAGTAATGAAGAATTAACTAGTGATCAAGAAAGTGGATGTATTAGGTGATCATGTCAGAAACTATATGTAAATGGCATATGGAACAATTAAAATAGAAGACAGATGGAGCAGGGTTTAGGAATCCAGCCAAATTCTTTCTGACTGTCTGAGAGTTCCTCTTAGCCCCTCGTGCTTCAAACTGCTCTTGTTCCTTGATTTCTGCTCTTGATTTTTTCTAATACTTTTCTTCCAGTTTGACCGTTGCTGGTTCCTTAGCATCTACTCTAACATTCCCATTTGGTCACTTTATTCCGGCATGATTTGCCTTTGCTTCTCAATTTCACATCATGATTTGCTCCTTGACTATGATGTTGGATTGATCGGTTTGGTTGATCTCATATTGCCGAAGAATCCATCTCCCCCATGTCTATTTCCCTGAATCCTGACATTCTCCCCTTCAATGAGATTGGCCCATCTCCACCCTTTCACTGCCACCCAATTTAGGTTGACTCTGTATTGTGACTTAGTTTATCAAATGGGATTATTCAACTAGCATATCAAGCATTCTGAAATATTTATATGACAGTTTGAACATGTATGATTGCACATAGCAATAATTAATGTTAAAACACAGTGTAAATCCACTTACACCGATTGCCATTATTAACTAATTAGTACTTTTATACCTAGCATAATACAAGATTACTTAAAATTCATATGGCTCACTGAATATGGTAATTAGAAAATTAAAAAGCATGTCTACATAAAAACATGTTTTTTCATAAGTTTAAGCAGAGATTGTGTTCCAGATAATGTGATTTAGCTAGATTTAAATCAGAAAAAGAAACTAGCCCAAACTACTGTTCAAGATTCTAGTGCCTAGCCAAAGAGTTTCAATTAACACTTGTTTGCTAGTTGAGAAATCCTTTGCAAACACAAATATCAAACAAGATAAGAAAATATGTCACATATTTGATTCAACAGTACTGTTAGAAAATAAAGTTTGCTTATTTGTATGCTTCATTTTTATTTTAATTTACCAGGCAGGATTGAGCTCTTCAAGAGTCATGGATTTTTGGAATGTTTCCACTCCAATCTAAGCAATTATGTACATAAGTGGGTCTGCTAAAGGTTTGTCTTTTTGTACCAAAAAAGTTAAATGATTAAATTCATAAAATCCCCAGAGGAATCAAGTCAGGTTTAGAGACAATTATTTAGATCATACTGTCTTTGTCCAAGGAATCATTCTTTCAATTTAGAGGCATATTACGGATAATGGGAAAATCACCAAGAACCAAGGCTTTAATTTGCACACTATTCATTAGTTTTTTTTTAAATGTGGACCATGTACAGATACCATGTGAGTTATTGCTTACAGTATTTTTGCTTCTCCCTCTCCTGCAGCTCCTCACTCACAGACACATGTAAATGCATTTACTGTTATTTTATATTGTGGGCATATATGAATATTTTATTTTAGTTTCACTATGCTATATAACTACAATGCACCAAGAAAAATTATAAAAAGATATTTTGACAAATAAAGTTCCCTTCCTAAGATGAAAAATATATATATTATTTTTGAAAGGTATACCCCTGACCTAAAGTGACATTAAAGTGGATAAAATCAAATGGAGTCAAAATAAAAAGATTTATGTCAAGGTGGCTGAAATCTAAATCTGTATAGACTAGCAACTCTTGCTCAAATTCACAGATAGTAACAACTGGTTTTTATATATTATTATCTTAATGATACCAATGTTTCTATTCTCTTTGCCATTTAATATGTATTTCCAGCTTGTCTATATTGTACTCTTTAAATTGATATCTCTTGTATGTTAGAGTCAAGTATCAAAAAAGACAACTTAGAGACTCTCTGCAAGGTTAACAAAAGTCACTGTGGTACCATTCTTCCAGACTGTTAAAAGAAAATATGCTATTCAAGCAAGATTAATCATTTAGGGCAATTATGCTCTTGAACAACTAATCATTACAATCTTATCAATATTCTTAAAATAAAAAGTTATGCATATAAGATTTGTTTAATAATTTATTTCTATTCTAAATCAAGGGTTCTTATATTTGGAGATGTTCTGGACAAAAAATACTCAAAATAATAGTGATATTTTCCTAGTAAAAGCAATAAAACAAACAAAAACAACCAATCAGCCAAATAACTACAGATGTCATCTGTTATAGCTAAATATTATTTAACAAAAACATTGTCATTTGCCACCAATCAAATGTATAAGGGTTATAACTTTAAAATAAAGAGTGATCCTATAAACTGATCAAATTTAAGAGCCTTGGTGATTGCCTGCTCAAGGTTTTCACTTACTTATGTGCAAAATGGGCATAATAAGAACTATCTCATAAAGGTATTGTTAAAATTCATCAGGTTAATTCACCTAAAAGTTCAATAAGTTAATACTCTTAAACTCAATGGGCTAATACAACTAAACACCAAAAATGTCATGTTTAGGGATTTATTATCTAAGATTGGATTCATCTCTAAAATTTTCATGTTTCCTATCCACATTAAATAACTCAAAAGAAAAAAGGAGATCTATACACATATTGAACTTTATATGTATACCAAAGGTTACAGGTGAAGTCTACTGACATCTGTAATTTACTATGCCCAAGAAAAGATGGATTGATGATAAGAGGGACAACTAGATGGATATTCAAGCCCAAAGCAAATGTAATATAATACTAGTTATAGAATCTAGGTACTGGCCATAGGCAAAATTCTTTCAAATTTTCTTCATATTTAAAATTTTTAATAATAAAATGATAAAATGGAAGTGGACACAATTTTAATGAACCATCTATTTAGCAAGAAAAATAGTTCAATTAGAAAGCAATAAGTTACAGGCATCATTCCTAACACCTACTTGGAATTTCCATAGTTACAGTTAGGATTTCTGCTGCTTACCTCCATGTTCACAATTGCTAGTTGTGATGGTGCACCTATAGGCATTAAGCATAATTTTCCTGCCTCTTGTTCAGCCATCCATCAAAGGCTGTGGGAGGCCCTGATGCCTCTGGCCACAGCTTGGTATCCAGTTCTGACATACTTAACCAAGCTAAAACTCAGGTTGTGGGGGGGTTGAGCATCATGTTCACAGAGTCTGGAGATTAATAAGAATTATAAGTTAGCTTACAGTCTGGGGTAAAGTTCTTGTAAATCAGCACTTTTGAAAATCAACACTGGTGCAATTTAATGATAAAGTTGAAGAGAAACAAAGCATTAGTTCCAAAAAATAAGAGACAACAAAAATTGGCTGATTGCATAACTTGCCAAAAGAACACATGGTTTGTAGCTTTTTTCCTATGTTTTGAAAAAAAAACTATTTATGTATGTTTGTATTTATGTATACATAAAAATTCAAGTTAATCATGACAACATCTGTCATTCTGAAAATTCTATATTTTTAGTGACACATTTTTTGGATACCAATTGTTTTTATTTTTGAGTAGAGTAACAAAATGTAAAATACGACTGTAGAGTTATTTCTTCCCTGTGCACATAAAATAAAGAAAAAACCCACTTTAGATAAAACAAATTCTTCTTTAATCATCTAGATATTTATTGTAAGCTTTTTTTCCTGAGTCATCCAGATAATATTGAAATTTTCTTCCTATTTCTGTATAAAACTAATATTGAAGACAATATTCCGTGATATTTTTCCTAAAAGGTGTCAGCTCTAGAGAGGAGATTTATCAGGACTAACTGCAGGTAGAAAAGGGTGACTATAAATGTGTCAACAGCTTGTCTAATGTCCATAATAGAGCTTCAGAAAATATAATAGAGTACAGAACTTTGGAACTTCAAATGCCTTTAGAAATGAACTTTCATGAATGAGAAAACTAATGTCCAAATAGATAAATGAGTCACTCTTAAGTCTATCTCAGGGTCAGTCAGCTAAATGGAAGGGTTGATTGGTTCCTACATTTTCTCCCATACAGCACTATCTGTACCTTTGCAGAGTTGCCATTATTTTGCTATGTAGAAAGAAGACTTTGGAAGGAAATCCATATGGGAGATAATTTACCTTAATATAGCTAGATGTCTATTTACACTCAGGGAATAGCAAACTATTATATTGATATTAAATTATTTACATGAGGTTTATGAAATTTACATATAGATTACAAAACATATAGTCTACCAAACACAATAGGGAAGAATTACGAGTGATACAGTATCCTTCATCCTGACTTTCTTGGTGTAAGAATACTTGAATAAGAATTCAATACATAAAATATTTATTATGCGCCACGCATTCTGCTGGCTGCTTCACAACACACAAACCCTGTCCTCACAGTCTACTAGATGGGGAAGATTCTGATATATAAATACTGTAATGCGAATCAGAAAAGAGAAAAACTGAAGTGAGATAATGTATAGGAAAGAAGCAGAAGGACAAACAGACTGGACAATTAATTGTGGGGGACAGGGGCTGGCCACTGCAGACAAAGAAGAAACACTTTGGTTCCAAACCTGAGAATTCTGGTAGATTGATTCCTATTCTTCTCTTACCCTCCTATTACATCCTTCATAGAGTAGCAGAAACAAAAATAAAGTGGTAAAGTTCAAATACGATTAGACTGCTGGAACAGTAACCCCAATAACCCTTTCCCCCCTTTCAGTATCTTGTGAATGTCACCACCAACCCAAACTCAGAGGATCACCCTTGATTATTTCCTGTCCTCCAATTTCCACAATCCATCATTCGAGTTCAATAATGCTACCTGAAAAGTAGGCATTTTTACATAGATGCCCCTCCACTCACACTGTACTATTCTCATCCTCCTCATCTCTTCCATTTGAACCCTTGTTTCTGGGTTTACTTTCTCCAATTCTCTAATTTATTTCCTAGGATTCTGTCTCAGTCAGCATTCTCACTGCTATAATTCAAAGCAACCTGACCACACAACTTAGAGAAAGGAAGGTTTATTTGCTCACAGCTTTTTGGAGATTCCAGTCCATGTGAGGCCATGGTGGCAGGAAGTGGAGAGAGGGAGAGCACACAGTCTCTGCCCCCCACATCAAAGAGGCCAGAAGTAGAGAGCAAGCAAGGGGATCAGGGACCATATATAATCCCAAGTCCACACCCCAAGGCACCCTCCTTCTCCAACCACACCCTACCTGCCTAGGTTACCACCCAAAAAAATAATAGATTTATCTACTGATGAGATTACAGTCCTCATGCTTCAATGACATCAACTCCAAACACAAATTTATGAGCTCTTCGGGTAACATTCTATATTTAACTATAACAGATCCTACAGAATAGAAGTCACCTCCAACAAAATAAAATTTTAGCTCAACTGCATGCCACTTCAGGCATTTTGTGATCTGATCCATATTTCCTACCACTTCCTTTACTTCTTGACTTCCAACTTGATTCTCCAATAATATTTAGCACTTGTAATTCAAGGAATATGTTGTGGCTTTGAACTTTTCTGCCTTTTACTTTGTGGAAGAGTAGCTAATAGGCAATGTCCTTTTTGGACCACATGACCGCACTATTGTATTGATGAATAAACAAATAAATTTATTGTAGCCTTTTTGGTGTTTTTCAGTACCTCAAATAGAATGTGTTTCAATATGTCAATTTTTTCCATATTTCAAATACTATGAGTTTTGTACTTCCAAATGGTACTTAAGTACATGGTTTATTTAAACAACTATGCACTCATACTTTGTTAGGCACTGGGACAACAAGGACAAATCATTTATAATCTCTGTATAACAAATTAACATACAATATTCAGGACAAGTTATAAATTTTCAATAACTCATTTAAGGTCATAATCTACATACCTAGTGTGATGTATGTTATTGGTACTTAGCATGCAATAGGAGTCTGATACATAATAGAGAAAAGGAAGAAGAGAAAGCAGAAAGGGAATCTAATGAGAAAGAGTAAGAATGATAGAGTTTGAATTAGTCTGATTGTATGTTCTTGTTACATATGTTGATACAAAAATCTTGCGTAAATACTATTTTATAAAAGAATGTAACATGAAGAAAACATATCACTCATTCCATTATGTCTACACATATTGATCACTTCTACATGCTTAGACTATTTTAGGTATCAGACACATGGAAAAGAATGAAATAGATAAGGTCTCCATCACCACAGAGTTTTACTAACAGGTAACAAGAGAAACAAGATACATTTCTAAATGGTGTTAGCATTATGGAAGTAATAAATCTGGATACTATAATAGTGTTTCAGTCAGCATTCCCACTGACCATGGCAACTTAGAGGAAGGACATGTATCTGCTCACATTTCTGGAGACTTCAGAGGTTCAGTTCATGTTAGGCCAGGTGAAGTCTGTGGGACTCAAGGCATGGCAGCAGGAGGCAGAGAGAGGGAGGCAAGGGCTCTGTTCTCACATAGTGGAGGCAGGAAGCAAGAGTGAGAGCAAGGGGAGGAGGGACCATATACAATCCCCAAGGTCACACCCCCAGAGACCCCTCCTCAGCAACTAAGCCCCACCTCCAGCATGGCTGCCTTGTTTACATGAGGTCTGAGGGATATATAAATCCAAACCATAACAAATAGAGACTAATAGAGAAGCGATTTGGCTACTTTTGATAAGGCAATTTAGCAGCCTTTGTGAGAAAGAAGGAATAATTGAACTAAGACCTGGATAAATGAAGAGCAAGCCAGGCACGGAAAATACACAGGCCCTGCAGAGTGAACATACTTGTCAAACTCAAGAAAAGAAATGAGGCTAGGCCTGTTGGCACATGCCTGTAATCCCAGTACTTGGGAGGCTGAGAAAGGAGAATCACAGGTTCAAGGCCAGCCTCAGCAACTTAGCAAGACCTTCAGAAACCTAATGAGACCTTATTTCAAAAAAATAAAAATGTCTGGGGGTGTAGCTCAGAGGTAGAATGCCCCTGGGTTCAATCCCCAGTGCCAAACAAAAAAAGAAAAGGAATGAGGGAGAAGGTGTATGGTAAAAATTAGAACAGAGTGATAGGCTCAGTGATACAGGGATTTACAGGCATTTTCATGAACTGACAGGCAGCTAATGGAGAGTAGATAGGAAGCATGAACATGGCTGTCATTGAAGGAGAAGTGGGCCATGACCATAAATAGAGTCGGAGGACAAGGAGGTTCCTCCAGTCTCATGTGTGCAATTCATATATCAGGCACTAGTAAGACTCCCTTGCCTTATTTTTCACTAATAACATATATAATTCAATGGTGCTCAGTTCAAACAAGCAAACATTTTAGTAGCACTGCTGTAGGACTATCTCTGATTTCAGAGACAAGGATACAAAGATGAAAGACATGGTCTTGTCATAATGATCATACAATGTAGAAGGAAAGGCAGCCACATTAATATAATCTGAGAATAACGCAGTAAGTGCTAAGGCAGAGATACTGAAAGATTGAAATGATGATTAATTATCATTAGGCTGGTTGTTTGAGGAAATTTTCTGGGAAGAGGTAATACCTGAGTTCTAGGTTACTTAACGAGGCTGAAAAAGCTGCTCCATATAGAAAGAAAGCATAAGCCAAGAGAAAGAAGCATTTCCATCCAGATGGTGCAAGGAAGGCTTTTCAGGTCAGTATTAATTACTAAAGCTTAAAGTACAAACTGGGGACCTGTGGGAAATGAAATTTGGGACATAAGCAAGAAGCAGATCAAGAAAGTTTCCAAAGCCATTTCAAGCTGAGGCCAATTAAAACTCATTGATGGATACTAAGGAATTGACAGGACCTAGTCAGAATTGCATTTTAAATAGATCTCTGGAAGGTGGTGGAAAATATATTGGACATTTTTTATTCCCACCTATCATTCTGGAAGATAATTTTTTCCACAAATGCCAAACCCCTTCTGAATTATTTAAATGCCTTTTAATCATGATAGAACAGATTTAAAAAAAGAGTTACCTAATATTTTTCTTATAGTCTGACTAGCCAGACATCCTGCTAACAAAAGCCTGAGAGGTCCTGAGATTGCAGTTCATTCATCTGACCCAGATATGACAGGGATCCTCTGTGATGAATATTTGTAACCTTTCTGCATCTCCTTCCTGAAAACCTTTCCTCCTCTTTTGAATTGATTTTGTAATTGGAAATTAAATATAAACCATACTTTTTAAAATATTATTATAAATTGTTCATTTCTTTAACCTGAGGGTGTATTTTGACATTTTATGCATCTTACTTAGGCCCAATGACTGTTGGGCAAAGCTCTGAAGCAGTGCTCTCTGTTCAAGATAGGACACATTGGTGGTGAGGGTGCACATCTGGGGTGTTTGTTTCAGGCATCTGTATTAGGCTCTAATCAGCTACTGGCGCTGAAAACTTAGTACTTTTAGAAACAGAGCCTACCTTAAAAATTTGGCCAATATTCATGTGCATATTTCACTGGTATTATGAATCAAGTTCTGTCCCATCTACCTCACCCATCACTGGCAAAATTCTTCCAAGAACCTGTGCTGCTGCCACTTTGTATTTACAATTAGGCACAAGTAGATAATGAAAATATGTTATTGCTTTTGTGAACATTTCTCTGAAGAAAAGAGAAAACTTTTTAAACTTTATTTATTTATTTATTTATTTTGCGGTATTGGGGATTTAACCCAGGGGCATTCTACCTCCAAACTACACCCCCAGTCCTATTTTTTATTATTTATTTGGAAACAGAGTCTCACTAAGTTGCTGAGAGCCTCACTAAGTAGCTGAGGTTGGTCACGAACGTGTGATCCTCCTGTCTCAACCTCCCAAGTACTGGGATTACAAGTGTGGGCCACCAAGCCAGGCTTAAACTTTTTTAAATTCAGAATTTTTTTATGGTAAGTACTTAAAATTAAGGATTTGCACAGTTTTATCCAAACATATAAGGATAATTTGAAGGGTTCATACTGTTTTTTTAGTCATGCTGGGAATGAAACACAGGGTCTTGTGCATGCTAGGCAAGCACTAGAACAGCCCTGTGATAGTTAATCTAGGTTGTCAACTTGACCTGATCATGACACACCCAAGATTATGTGATTTTGGGTGTGTAACAGCAGATTAAAGAGAAAGCCCTGCCCTGAATGTAGGCAACAGGATTCTGATAGGTGCGGACTTAGATAAAGAGGGAGAAGCTGCGTAGAGTGCGTGCGACTCTTTCCGAGGAAAACGCATCTGCTCTCGCCTGAGATCGTCAGCTGCCAGCTTCATCTTTCTCTGAAGAGCTTCTTGATCTTCTCGGCCTCCAGCTCTTGGAACTGAAACTTCACCATCGTTCCTCCGAAGAGCTTCCTGATCTTCACGTCTTGGACTGGGACTGAATTAGTGGTTGCTCCAATCCTAAGACTCCAGCTCTTAGACCGTTCGACCAGCTACTGGTTCCTCTGACTCTCCACGTGCAGTCAGAACCTGGGACTACATTGCTTCAAACTGTAAGCCCATCTAATAAATCCCTTCTTTCAAATATACTCATTCTGTGTATTCTGTTAATCTAGTGAACCCTGTCCAATACAAGCCCCAAGGATCATCTTTAAATTCTGCCTTTGTTGTCTTTATTTTCCTAGTGTTTGCTGTTGTTCCCCATCTTCTTCTACATAAATGCCATTTAATACCATTCACACTATCAGTTTCTGATATAGTCTAGACCAACTATTCTTATGCTTTTCCCTCAAATGACTCATATTCATGAATGTTTATATTTATTTATTTGTTCCTTCATTATTTCATTCACTTACTGTATTACTAAGCTTCATTTTCTCTAATCAGAGTTTGAAATACAAATTAGCACCATTAAATGCTCCTGGATTGGGTCCCAGAGACCTGGATGCAAGGACTAGCTTGGTAGCTAACTGTGTGAACCTGGTAGACATTTTGGCTCCTTGTACCTTAGTTTATTTGTCTCAAAATGGAATGAATTGAATCATAGCCACTTGTATTAAGTCATAAGCCTCTTATATAATACAGTAACTATGAACTTTACTCTCCACAAAAATATGCTCACATTGACAACCCTATAAAATGTTGCATATTATTTCTTGGTATTCATGGAACCCTGAAACCTCTGGGTACATGTTTGGAGATTCATAGGCTCCCAGTTAAGAGCCAGTGAACTAGATGGCTTCTATTTTTATAGTTTCATAAACCCTTGTTACTCAAAGTGTAGTTCATAGAGAAGCAGTTCACACATGGAAGTTTGTCAGAAATCCATCTACCCCAGAGTTATAAGATTCTGCATACTAACAATATCTTCAGGTGATTTATGTGGACATTGAGGTTTGAGAAGCACAACCATCACGTTTTGTTTAAATACATTTCATATAAAAGCCTAAAGGAATATATGATGAATATTAGGATGGATTAGAGATGCTTTGCTTTTGTCTTTTCTCCATCATAGTGTCCCATAATTTAGACAAATAGCAGCAAGGGTGGTTAAGCTGGGACTCGGATTTTATGGAAGAAATGATGAATGGTGTTGGGAAAACTGGTTATCCATTTGTTTATAGAAAAATGGAATTAAACCTCAAACCCAATCCCCCAAACCCTGCACAAGAGTCAACTCAAGATGGATCAAAAAACTGGAAATTAGACTGGAGTCCTTGCAATTACTGGAATTGGGCATAGAACCAATGTTCCAACATATAGGCACTGGTTGAAAGTTCCTCAATAAAGACCCCCCAAAGCTCAGGAAATTAAAACAATAATTAATAAATGGGATGGCATTAAACTAAAAAGTTTCTGTTCATCAAAGGAAACCATCAAGAGTTTATAGACAGAGCCTACAGAATGGAAGAGAAAATCTTTGCCTGCTACTCCTCTGATAAAGGACTAATATCTAAAACATACAAAGAACTTAAAAAACTTAACACTAAAAAAAACAAATATCCCAATAAAAAATGGGCAATTGAACTGGATAAACACTTCACAAAAGAAGAAATACAAATGGTCAACAAATACTAAAAAAAATGTTCAACATCATTAGCTATCAGGGAGATGCAAATCAAAACTACACTGAGATTCCATCTAACCCCAATTAGAATGGCAATCATCAAGAATACAAATAATAAGCCGGGCGTGGTGGCGCACGCTTGTAATCCCAGTACTTTGGGAGGCGGAGACCGGAGGATCCGGGTTCGCGGCCAGCCTCAGCTCGCTCTCTCTCTCCCTGTCTTTCTCTCTCTCTACCTAGTGAGGCCCTCCGCAACTTCGTGAGACCAGGTTTCAAAATAAAGTATAAGAAAATAGGGCCGGGGGTGTAGTGCGGATGTAGAACGCCCCTGGGTTCAATCCCCGGTACCGCAAAAAAAAAAAAAAAAAGAATACAAATAATAAGAAATGCTGGTGAGGATGTGTGGAAATAGGAACCATTATACACTGTTGGTGGGACTGAAAATTAGCGAAGCTGCTACGGAGATCAGTGTAGAAGTTCTTCAGAATTCTGGGAATGGAACCACTATATGATCCAACGATACCACTCCAGGGTATCTCTCCTAAGGAATCGAAGTAAGAGTATTATAGTGATAAATGCATATCCATGTTTGTAGCAGCACAACTCACAACTGCGAAACTATGGAACCATCAAGAGATGAATGGATTATGATATTATGGTATATATACCGTATGTAATTTTACTCAGCCAAAAAGAACAGAATTATATCATTTGCAGGAAAATGGGTAGACCTAAAGAATATTATGCTAAGTGTGATTAGCCAGTCACAGAAAGTGAAGGCTCATATGTTTTCTCTCCTAAGTGGAAGCTAGGGAGAAAGTGGGATACAAAAGGGACTCTACATAAAGGAGGTGAGACCTCAGAGGAGGGATGGAGGGAGTCTAGGAGACAGAGGTTGGGGTGGGGAGAAAAAAATGACCCTGGAAGAAGCATTTATTTATATTATTTATGTTTTAATTAATGATAACCATGGTTAAATATGCATGGTACTAGGGAAAGCTATCACCACTAATGGCCCTACTGACAAAATAGGAAGAAAAAAACCCAAAAGTTAGTTTGCTAAGAAATTCTACTGAGTCATTTATGCGAACCACTTAATACTTAATCATGCAACATAATAATGATTATGCAATCTGTGGATAAATTCAATGTATCACATTAACACTGCTCTGAGTTTTATTTAATTATTGCAGTAAATTTCAGAGATGTATTTACTGTTCATAATTTGTTACCCTTGTAGCATGGAATCTGCTTAGAACCTTTCAGAATTAAAGCATGCATTATTTTAAAAGGATATCTTGACAATGAAAATCAGGATTTTTATCTTAACTATTTAGTACTTAGATTGGATCTTTATTCTGAAGTACAAATGTTCTGGAGGAAAACATAAAATAAATTTAAAACCAAAAGTGTTCATTCACATATGTTAGACTTGAACTTTCATATTATAGCTACTAAAATTAAGGTAACTTCTGAAGTTCTCCTAAGTAAATGCCACCTTAGTCTACAAAACTGTGAGTTCCTATATTTCCAAAATAGCCTCTTAAAATGGAAGAAACTAAAAGTATTAGAAGCATGGGATATATATGGATTACGGAATCAGAAGAAACCAAATAAGGTAAAAGAGAAAATAAGGTTATGAGTGGCAAAGGAGGTGGAGATGAGATGAAAAGAGTATGAATCTTCATGCATAAATGCCAAGTGACATTTACTGATCCAAGAAAAGAAATAGGATAGAGAAGACTGCATGTTTTTAAAGTGTTCATGTTCAAATTGTTGCACCGATAATAGAAACTCAATAATGTTCCATAAATAAGTAGGATATCTCTTTCTGTCCTTCCCTCTCTCTTCTCTTTCTTATATGTATTGTAGTGCATTATGGTATTCTGGAAAGAGGATAATTGATTAGACACAGTGGTTGCAACATTTTTTCCAATAAGTATTTCTTATCTATTGTAACTCTCTGACTTCATGCAGGTTAAATGAGTTGATAGTTCTGTATCCCTCTCTGACTTTAGCTTAGTGTAGTTCATTTTCCTATGTCCTCTTACTTGAGTTATTTGTTTATTTCCTGTTAATCAGGCCACTGTTACCTCCGAGCTCCCAACCCATTATGTCATTCTTCTGCTTTGTAAGTAACAGGCAGTTACTCCAAAACAGGCCTTTTTTACAAGTTTAAAAGTTGAAAAAAACAATAACAAAAGAAATCACAGCTAATTTTTCTTTCTTCACTTTCAGTTAAAAGAGTTTTGCTAACTTTCTTCGCATGTATTAAAAAAGCACTTTGGGTTCAATGTAAGGGCAAAGTTGGAGGTCCAAAGGGGAGTAATTTAGGGTATATGGATATAGGTGGTGGTTTTCTAATCACAGAACTAAATCGCCCCTTACAGAAATAAATGTCTAATAAAGAACCATTCTGTTCTGTTGTACTTCAAAGTGATTCATGCCAGTCGATTCATTTGCTAATCTAGATCATTAATCTTACACTGATAAATGTATTCACATATAAATTCACATATAAATGAATAGTTTATTGAATAAAGATAATAATTCAAAAAATAAGGTAAGAACATGTCTTATTCCTTACATGAATTATACTTCACAGCCCATTTAGATATTGATTTATTATTTATTTTTCTTCCATTGTGTTCTGCATGTATGAATTCATATTGGATCTCATTTCCTAGGTAAAGAAGGGACTAAGTGGGTAATAGGGTTTTATAGTGCCTAAACATAATGTCACATGTAATTATCTTTTAATTACACTTATAATGATGATGTACTCCATACTACTTACAATGATGAGGTAGTTCTACCCCTTCCCAAGTTAGTAAGGTTTTGCCTCTGCTCCTGTGCCTGCTGTGTGCAGAGAGTTGATACACAAGACGAAGAAGGCATAAAAACAGGCAGCATCCACATGGATCAAGAACTAAGAGAGAAATAAGAAGTGAATACCAGAAAAGTGCTACAGACGGAATCAGACTACTCTGCTTATCCGCTCTGTAAAGAGATTATCTTTTCTGTCTTCTATGGTTTCTCTTCCTAAATTGAAAGTCTTTATGTTTGTATTTATAGTAAAGGATTTGTATTTATAGTACAGGATTTGTTTTCCCTGAATTTGAAGCATTTAAATACTTTAGGCATACATGTAAGTGTCTCTATGTACTTGTGTTTGTGTGTGTATGTGTTTATGTGTAACTCTGTAAATGTATTTGTGCATGTATTTTCATGTGAGCATGTTTATATGTGTTCTCATACACTGGGCAGTTCGTATTTGTATGTACATGAGTATGAATATTTTTGCATGTATTTGAGTGTGTATATGTGTGGTATGTTAGCTTTTCATGACAAATACCTTAGAAAAACAACTTAGAGGAGAAAAGATTCATTTCGACTCATGGTTCCAAAGGTTTCAGACCTTGGTCAGCTGGCTAACAGGCAGAAACATCATGGCAGAAGGGTATGGTAGAGGAAAGCAGCTCAGTCCATGGCAGCTGGGAAGCAGAGAGGACTGAAATACCCTTCCGAAGCATCCCCCCCAGTGATCTACTTTCTCTATCCATTCCCCCTTGCCTACAATTTCTACCACCTTCCAATAGTCCATTCAACTGTCAATGGACTAATCCACTGACCAGGTCAGAGCCCTCATGGGCCAATCACTTCCCCAAAGCCCTACCTCTGAGCATTTCTGAATTGGGAACCAAGCCCTCAACACATGAGCCTTTAGGGGACATTTCAGATCCAAATCTAAATTTAAGGTATTTAAATAAATTTTAGGCATGCATAAAAGTGTGGCTGTATTTGTATATGAATTTACAGACATTTTTATGTGTAACTATATATATGTGTATTTCTGCATTTGCAGGTGAGCACATTTGTATATGTTCTTATATATTTGGCAGTTTGTATATGTACATAAGTATGAATATTTTTGTGCGTTTTTGAGTTGAGTGTATGTACATTTATGTTTGATATATCAGAAGATACACAAAGTTAAGAAAGTAAAGAATTTCTCTGATTAGTTGTTTGGCTTGAAAAAATATTCTAATATTATGTGTAATTTATGTCAATGAACTTTTTGTGTACTTCAGGAGAGTGATTTTTGGATAAAAGGAAATTGACCTTGGACAGTTTTCAGAGATTTAAATAATTTCTATGCTATGTAATTAATTGTGACTTGTATGATTTTTGGACCCTGCTATTTCAATGGAATGAAAAGTCCTTTCCCTTTAAAAGCAATTTTATTCTATGAATTGCTATGCCACATTTGAGAGGTGGCTCTGTCTCATCAGCCAGGGAAATGTTCCTATTCAACAGAAGTTTTCTAGTTCTTTTACAGCTTTCCTTAGCAATTAGTGAGTCTTAGAAACAGGGTCATATAAGCATTAGAATTAAAAGGCATTAGAATTATTTTCCTTTTGATGAAAGGCAACATAATATGTTCAAAATCTTAGACCACAGTTTAGCAGTGATTATGAAACTACTGATCACATATGAGCTCCCAATATTTGTTCTTGCTTTTACTAGCAAAGTGGTTTGCTTTTAAACTTCTTCTCTTTTTTTTTCCTGTATAAGGTATAATTAATTATACAGAATTTCAACTCCCATTGTAGAGAGCTGAGAACCGCATGTAATTGTTCTTAATAGGTTGAGTTCTTCTCCTAGCTAGCAGCATACAAACGTATTTCTGGGAATCAAAAAAAAAATGTCATGCAGAGTTGAACAGGATGCAAATCTAGCCTGATGTTTTTCTACAATTGCTCTAATAATATGTACTGTTCATCGACTCCTCAGGTTGCCATTAGGAATAAAAGCATATTATCTCAGTAGGATGCTGTTATCTCTCTGGTTATACAGCCTGCCTACAGCCTGGCTTAAATTTTGAACCTTAAACATCGTGAGAACACATGGACACAGAGATAATGATGGAGTGACCCCCAGTTTTCACAACCTGGTTAACAACAGGCAGTTCTGAATATAGAAAACATGGACAAATTTTACTGCCTACTTTCATGTATATTAATTTCCCTTTACTATACTTATTTTAAACATTAAAATTTCCAAAATCATATTTTTAAAGGATCTTCTCAACTAGGCATCTGAGAAAGTATAAAATAAAGAAGTAATGAGTTCTAGGCTTACTCAGATAATTAATATGCAATATATATGCATATTTGCATATATGTATTTCTTCCTTTTTTTCCTTCTTTGCTTACTACCCACCATCTGACTTTCTAGTACTTCTTATTTTGCTGAAAATTTAAATGCATCATGAAGGGAAAAAAAACAAAAACTACCAAATAGGATTGGATTAAGTCATATAATTTAAAAATGTATGCCATAGTCTCCTATAGTAATTAAGCACAGAAATTTGACTCTGAGAGAGTTGTGCATTCAATATGATCAGTAATAAAATAAGTATGGCTGGGCTTGGTGGTGCAAGCCTGTAATCTCAGTACTTGGGAGGCTAGGGTCGCGGGTTCGAGACCAGTCTCAGCAACTTAGCAAGACTTTCAGCAACCTAATGAGGCCCTGTTTCCAAAAAAGAAAAATAAATAAAAATGGTGTGGGAGTATATCTTGGAGTTAGAATACCCCAGGGTTCAATCTCCAGTACAAGAAAGAGAGGGGGGGGGAGAGAGAGAGAGAGAGAGAGAGGAAGAGAGGGGGAAAGGGAGAGGGAGAGGGAGGGAGGGAAGGAGACTCTTCTGGAAATCAAAGTATAAGAAACATTTCCCCCACAGATTATCATAAGAGGACACTGTATAGTGTAGTGAGCTGCTTTTTTCCTTCATTAAATCCTCATTTTAAATGCAACAATATGTTCCAGATGGCTCAATGTAGACTGAAAACATAATGGTAAAGCAAAATTCAGTAAATCAGTTCTAGAAAAATTAAGAGCAATAAAGTTCCTGAAGCACAGATCTCAAATTTAGAATATCTCAAGAAAGAATTGCAAACTGGATAGACATAGGCTAAGATTAGCTACAGATCTGTTGCAATTGTCTTATTTTATATAGTTAGTTTAAATGCCTGAAGGATCTGTGGTTTTCAAACTAATTGCAATAAAGTACTGTTTTTTTTCTACCCACCATGAATCATAAATTCTGTAAAATATAATGAGAAATAAACTGCCTGGAAAAAAAAGAAAGAAGCTTCACATAGAAGTAGAGTATTTAAATTATGAATCTTAGATCACTAGTTGTTCCTTTAGAAAGTATAAATTCACGTAATTCAGTTTATGATGAATGCTAGATGAAGCGGGTCAAAGGAGTGCTTCCTTAGAAGTCACCAGGGTTTAAGTATTCTTGGTGTCATCTATGGATACACCACCATCTGCTAAATAAATAGAGCACAGTTGGTGGGGGCATATAATCACAGATGATTTCTTAGTAGACCAATTTGCCCCACTGGACTATTATCTTAGGGGAGGCAGCCACCCTAAGGATAAATGGAGGTAAGTTGCTTCTGTATATGATTTCTAGTCTGTTTTTTATATTTAGTAGCTCCAGCAAGCCATGTAATCTATGTAAATTATGATTTTATTATCTACTAATCATTCTAAAGAGCCCAACCCAATAATTCTTCAAAGTTATTATTGAGATTTAATGAAATAATGTGTGTCAGTACTTTGGAATGATGAAAAATGTCATTTGCACTAGTTTGCACACATGCACTCAAATGTTCCAATTTTGAGGAATTAAAAATATGTGAAATAATTATGTTTAGTTTAAGTATTGGTAGAAAGCTGCTAATATGTAGATCTACCTAATGGGACTTCTTCCATTCATGATTCTTTGAAAATATCAGGTTTATTGAGGTATGAGTTATAGACAGAAAAATCAATATTATTTTGATACCTAGTTCTTTGAATTTTGAAAAAAAGTCAGTAAACCACCATCAAGTATGAAGATACAGTACAGTTCCATCACTCCATAAGTTTCCTTCTTGCAACTTTGAAGTCAATCTTTACTTTCTACCCTAACCCCTGCAAACCACTGACCTGTTTTCTGTTCCTAAGTTCTGATTTTTTTCAAAATATCATACAAATGTAATTGTACAATGCATATCATACAAATGTAATTATACAATGCATAACCTTCCGTTTTCCTGCTGAAATTCTCCGTTGCATCATGCATATTTCCACCTTTTCTATTTGGTCTTTTAACACATTTAATTATGGTTTTATTAATCTACCTGATAATCAAAATTTCTAGATCATCTCTGAGTCTGGTTTTATTTCTTAGACTTTTGACAGTGAGTTTTTTCTTGAATATCTATATATATTATAACATACAATTTATTAACATTAAATGCCAAATACCAGCATAAAGCAGTTGAGAATTATGCCAATTTTTTATGTCTGGAAATAGGGTAAATCTTTTCTACTCTAAGGCCACTAATTTGTGGCATTGAGTTAATCTAGTCAGGAGTTGACCTTTACCATAATGAGTCCCTCAAAATCTTCTAGCATTACCTTGTGCTTACTATGAGGTCTGGGAGCTCAATGGGGTGGTGGTCCATGTTTTTCCTAAAATAGTCTCCAGTGTTCTACTCTGTAGCTGATCAGTGAGGGAAATTTCCTTCTGACTCTCACCCTGCTTTTAATATTTCTCATAAGCATCTGGTGGAGATCCACATGAAAACTGGAGAGTGAGTGCAAACTCCCCTTGTGTGAGGGATTGCCAAAAGTTCTATACTGTCACTTTATCTCCTATGCAGTCTTTAGCAATTTGATAAAATTTTAGCTAATTTATTTTTAGATAGCTAAATGAGTATGTATTTTATCATTTTTATGGTGGCCAGGTCCTACTCTATTCTCTGCTATGTATGACATGATCCTGAGACCCATCTCTCCACAGAGGAAACTACCCCTTTCTGCAATTCTGGACATATGTAAGCCCTTTGAACTCAATGCTCCAGTGGGAGCATTGAGTTCAAGAAAATTTATGTTTCTGTTGTTCATCTGGCTTTTTTCTTAGGTGGAATTTACACTCTTGCCAGCTTTATTCACCCTAACTAAAAGAGGACCTTCTTTAATTCATGAGTTTTAATGCTTGTGGAAAAATTTTTATAACACATTAGTCATAATAATTAAAATAGAAAACTTCTTTTCCAAATGCCTACTTAATTTTGTCATAAAAAAGATGATTCTAATTATATCTTCAGTGCTCATTATATGCTACTTCTTGAATTACCATATAATAGTCCCAAAAGCCCAAATTTTGTTAGTGGCCTAAGAGATGCTAATTATCTAGTTGGATTATCTAATTATCATTTGCTAATCATCTAATTGAAAAATAGACTCATTTCATTTATTACAAACTGAAAGAAATTTGCCTTTTCAAATTATTATGTAGAAAACATGACATTTATTGAATGAGAATTTATAATTCCATTTAGTGTTTTAAGAGGGAAACACTTCCATTGATGTTGTGTACTTATATGTTATAGTTAGATATAAAATGTTCCCCAAAGAGCTCGTTTTTTAATGTTTGGAGCTGATGCAACTGAGTCATGATGGTTATAATCCCAGCAGTGGAAAATCCATGGAAATGGATTTATCTGGGTGGTGAACCAAGCCAGTAGGGTGTGGCTAGAGGTGGGTCCCTGGGGGTTATATATGGTTCCTCCTCCCCTTGCTCTCTCTCTTGCTGCAGGCCTCCATGGTGTGAGGAGCACAGCCCATGTCCTCTCCCTCTCTCCCCCTCCCACCACCATGCCCAGCGATCCGCAGTCCCCAGCCTCACGTGGTCAGGTCTTTAGATTATGGCTATGAGAATGCTGACTGGAACAATATATAAACTTATCAATGCCAATCTCAATATTATGTATGGGGAAGGGGAAGGAATGGGAAGGGAGCTGGGGAAAGCTTGTCAAGTGCTGTGTGCATGTATGTCCCTATCACTCCAAATTACATTATGATGTGAGGCTACAATGAACCAATAAAAGTATATTAAAAAGCAATTTCTATATATTATCTAATTATACATTCACAATAATAAAAATGTTCACATAATGGGAATAACAGTCATAAAGATACTAAGAAATTTTACTTTATTCTTTCATCTAGTAAATAGTTACATGAGAATTTGGATCTAGTTGTATTTTGGTTATAGATCTATGCTTTTCATCTATATGATACAGTGTTTCCATGGAGCCCTACTATAACAGGTAAATTTTTGTCTTTATAATTTTTAACTTGCTACTTTGCCTCCTTGTCCCTCTACTGTATTTTTATATTCTCTTATTGTCCAATATCTTCATCTTTTTATCTGTTTGCATAAGATTGTCATTATCATGCATCAAACATGCCAGTCATTTCCTTATCTTCTGTGCTTCCCATAAAAAACTCTGTCTTCTGTTTCATTCCAACATTTTTATTATCCTAAATAATAAATATATTTAATCAATTCCAGAATACATATTTATTAATGTATGTTCAAGTAACAAGGCAATGTCATGGCCAAACAGTTACCAAGAACCTGTCTATTAAGAGAAAATAGTAAAAAGTAAAAAGTTTGTCTTTTCTTAGTCAAAATCGAAAAATTTGGAACTTTCCAACTAGCTCTGGAACAAAATTGGAAAGTATGATTACAATGCACCCATAAACATAGCCTTTGAATTGAAGATACAGCCAGCTCCTGAGCATCCAGTAAAAAGAGATCAAGATCCAGAAAGCCTGTATTTTCATCTGACCCTTCAAGTTCACTGCATAAAAGAGAAAGGGATGCCCACTAGATAAAGGCCTTTTCTTTTTGTTTTTGTTGATTTTGGAATGAGAGTAAGCAATGAGAGTCAGAAGAAATGGGAAACTTGGAAAAACACGGGAAAGCAATGCTTCAGACTTCAGGGTTGGCAGCAATGGTGTCAACAACAATAGCGATGGAGGTAGGGTGGTGACAGAATCTCCAAAGGCAGGTATGAGCAGCAGTCATGTGACCATAAGAGAAAAAATTCACTATGAAAAAGAAGTGAAGGAAGAACACCTGCTCATCAGGACAAAAGGTGACGGAGAGGTACACTCATCTTCAGTCTCCCTCTTCAATAGAAGGAAAAAGTCAGGAGCGTTGTAATTTCTAACTGGGTAAGAATGGAAGTCAGTCCTAGATAATATAAAACACTAATTTCTAATCTTTCAGTGATTAAACAAAGTATTACATTTAGTTTTGTGATTCTCCCTTCAATTTCTGAATGTATATACAATATATAAAACCTTACATTTTCACTGTTTCACAAAACTAGAAAGAAGCATCAGAATTTAGATATTTAAATGACTATAACTAAATCAATGTTCATTAAAAGTAACAGATTATTTCATCTCAATTACTCAGCGCATATTTCATTCAGTATTGCTCATGGGATATAATTTTCTAAACTGCCTGAAACTAAATGCAACATGAATGGACATTGTTACTTTCAGTTCATCCCTACAAGTATTTGCTAAATACCATGTTTCAGTTGAGGAAGGAGACACTAACAGTATGAATATTAATAAGCAATGAGCCGGGCGTGGTGGCGCACGCTTGTAATCCCAGTACTTTGGGAGGCGGAGACCAGAGGATCCGGGTTCTCGGCCAGCCTCAACTCTCTCTCTCCCCTGTCTCTCTCTCTCTCTCTCTCTCTCTCTCTCTACTTAGTGAGGCCCTCCGCAACTTCATGAGACCCGGTTTCAAAATAAAGAATAAAAAAAAATAGGACCGGGGGTGTAGCTCGGAGGTAAAACACCCCTGGGTTCAATCCCCGGTACCGAAAAAAAAAAAAGCAATGAGGTTTGGATTCAGAGTAATCCAGTGGGCAAAGCACATATAAATATATTAAGGTCAATGTGATGTTATAAGATCATAAGTCAGTACAGAAATGCCTGGGCATTGTGCCAATACAGAGAAAGGGCATGTGTCTCAGCCTGGAGGACAGGAGATGCTTAGATGACAGCCATGCTTAGTCTTGAAGAAACAATCTAAAATAGCATTCAACATTTCCCCTTCATTGAACATTTTTCCCTTTGACTATCTGGAAAGCTTTAGGCACTCTTCAAAGTATTAGAGAAACATTAAGTACATGGGGAAAACCATATTTTTGCTTAACAATTTTTCTTTACAATCCACCATAATTATACCAAATGCACATTGCTTCTATTCTGTGGTTTAGGTTCTAATTTATGCCTATTGATAAATTCTGACTTAACCAGCCCTGTCCTATAACTTATATACTCAGGACTAAGAGTCTAATAATGTAATTTAAATACAATGTATTTACTCTAAAATCTCCCCTCTTGGTTTCAAGCCTAGTGACAGATCTATGAATGTTTAAAAGCATTCTATTCTTAGAAAGTGGCAAGGATGAACACATAGCATACTATAGATAAGGGGGTCTGCTAAAACAAGCACTTATTGAAGTCGTTTGTCATCATTGATAAATAATTTCTCATGAGTTTTCACATTTCTACACATCTTATGAAAGAATTGCTGACTGCTTTTGTTTTGAACTATTTTAAAAAGATGTTTGTAAGGCAAACTGCCTTGGAAGACAGAAATACCACCACCTTCCAGAGCAAAGAAAAGCATGCTTACTGTCCATTTAAAGGATTTGCATTTCTTAAGTCAATGTGCGCTTCTTGTGATGTGTATTTATGTTCTGGTCTGCATCATATTGCCTTGTGGAAACTGGGGCTCAGGGAACCAGTACAAAAATGTTGATACCTTTGCTATTGCTATTGGTGTGAATAATACACTGTGCTTCCTCTCTGACCTAGGAGTCTAAAGTCTTCTACCGGCTTCCATGAAATTATGTCAGGCTTTCATGACAACTTGCAAGCAGGAAAACATCTCAGACCCTTTGGAGATTTTGATAATGCTGATGATGATAATGAAATGCTGAATGAGACATCACTTTCATTTTGGAAGAGGACGAATGAGGGCCTTGCAGATTCTTTTGTAGGATTTAAGGAAAGTCTACGGGAATCAGTAGGAAATGTGCTTACCAAATTATATGGCTATAAATAGCTATTAAAAACTGGGTAATAAATGGTCCTCCATTTTTTGCCAGTTAGTGACAGAAATCAAGAAGGTTATTTCAGGCTAATGAACAGGAAATAGGTAAACTACAAATACCAGAATACTATTGGGTTGTTTCTAGTTCTTCTATAAATGGGAGGACTTCTTTGCCGATCTGGATACCAGTCTCAGATCCACAGTACTTGTAACTACTTGTACAAATATTTGTACATTAAAGATTCTGCCACCTTTCAGATAACAGATACTCACATACATCCAGTGTGGAAAGGGAACTTATCACACAAATCATTAGAACCTTGACTGTTTCACATGGGTAAGGAGGAGCCATGGAACATATTGCTTATTGAGGAAAACTGGTGGGCAGTGGGTTGTCGTATGGCTAAATCTCTCCTTCATTCTATCTTCGCAGCCTGAGATCCATTTGTCAGTAACAACAAGATTTCTTAGCGTTTTTATCAGTAGATCCTTGCCACTATAAGAGCTTTAGTACACTTGGGGAGATTTTTCACAAGGCAGAAAAACTTCAATGGAAAATGTGGATGAAGCATTGATTAGTATTTGGGCTTTTACTACTTCGAACTGAGTTTAGAGTTCTGATGAAGTCAACTCACTGGAGAATGAGAAAGAAACAAAAGAAGTCTCTATAAATAATTTTCAGCGCTATGCAGAAAAACTTCCCTTTCCCTGATGTTGAAACCAGTGAGGACTAAAGAGACATTATAGAGACAATGGAGCATCCGATGCCCCAAGTTAAGGTGAATTCCTTAATGAATGTCACCACTGTGTAAACCAAGGCTACATCAGCCAGAGGTGGCAAATCCTCACTGTAGTAAAATCAGCAATGTGTCTATGACTTTTTTAGTCAAGGGATTCTTAAGAATGGCATAGTTGGTTTCAGATATAAGAATTCTGCTCCTACTGTAGAGTATTGAGTGGGTCAAGAACAGCTGAAGTTAATTTGGTGATGCCACGAGCCACTGCTATATCACTTGAAACTGAAAGTTCATATGAAGGTTCTCCTTCCGTGTTCTGATTCCTCTCTGCCCATCTACCGTGACCTCAGCTGATTTAGAGAGATATGGTTAGAAGCCAAGGTATCCTCATTCCTCGCAGATACCAAAACACATATGCACTCATCCAAGTATGTTGAAGGATTTCAAGGTGGTGAAAGAATCGAACTTTTAGAATATGTTGGGCACAGATTCCCAAGAACTTCTTACCTGGTTCTATAGAAAAAAACAATCAGATTCAGCTAATAAAGTTTAAGCAGGGCTAACAGTGGGAAAGACAAGCTAACATCATTTTGTGGATGAAGTCCTTTGGGTCAATTCAATTTACTACTGTGGTTTCAACATATGATCGTATAATAGGAATTAACATGTTATATACTTACTCTTCATCATTTATTATGTGCCCCAAAATTATCACAATTGGGACGAGTGCTCATGGATCATGAAAATTACTTTCCAGGCTTCCTCCCTCTTTCTTCCCAGATGGGTCAATAGAAACCACTTAAAATTCCAGGAGGAAAAAAAGAACAACAGGCCTGATTATGGACTAGAATGAAGCATATGTAGTAAGAGATGCACTCTCTCAGTACCATGGCCCCGTATGGCCAATCAAAAGGCTAATGAAAACTATCAGCTTAGAAAGGATTATCACCACGTGAATCCAGCTGTTGTTCCCATAATGCCAGCTGTTTATGTAACTGAATCCATTGCACAGATTAAAATCCTGGAATACTGTCTTGGGCTATACCAGTGCCATCTTTTCAATACTACTGGTTCCAGAGGACAAAGACCAAGGCACATTCATGTGACATGGCCATTAATACGCATGTGCATAACTCCCTAAGTTATTGCAAATTGCCCCAAGGATTATCTTAATTCCTCTACCATTTGCCATCAATAGTCAGCATGAGTGCCTCTCCCTTTCATTATACAAAGCTTTAACTGTACCAATGATGTCCCATTTATGAGCAAGTCAGAAGCTTCCTTTACAATGGCTTTGACTGTGGTGTTACTACCAACCAGGGTGGCTGATAAACCCTAACAAAATCAGGACTTTTTGTCAAATAAAGTTTCTGGAAATTATATGGGCAGATTCAGTGTTCAATTCCTTTATCATTCACAGAAAAACTTCTGGCTATTCATACCCAACTTTTATAAAAAGGACTCAATATCTTATTGGAATCTTTTGAGATTGGAGATGATATATGCCTCACTTGAAAATTCTACTTCGACCTCTGTGTTGGTTAATCTCCCAAAATTAGTGTCCTTTGATAAGGTACAAATAAACTGTGTTGTAAGCTACACATCAAGCTATGGTCTGCCTTCTACACTGGCAGACCTTTATTTAATTTATTTATTAATTTATTTATTAATTAATTAAAGATTAATTAATTAAAGATTAATTAATTAATCTTTAATTAATTACAAGTTAGCTGCAAATCTCTACAGATAATAAATTTGCTGATTGGAGCCTCTGGCAAAGGAAAGAAACTTTTACTTGAAATGCCTTTTTGGGTTTTGAACTGGTCACCTCCCTAACATGCAGGAAGCATGCTTAACAGGTACACTTCTTTTGAAAAGCAATCATTACCTTGCCACTGTGCTCTTGTCAGGATTAAACTGAGCTAAGGTGAGCTTGTCAATAGCCTGCTACTTCATTGGGGGGTGTTAAGTCAGACTCAAGTTAGTCAGACTAACAAGTTGAGGAATGGAACTCTAATCTTGCTTCTCAGTTAGAAACAGTGTGTTCAAGTTTGCAGCTCACCTGGCTCTCTCGTGGTATCTCAGCTTTACATGAACAACTGGCCCTCTCAAATTGTTGCAAGGGTCTTAAATTTAACTCTCTCCTAGATCTGCCATCCTCCACCAGACAACTCTGATCATGATTTGGTCTATATTCTCCTGAATCACAGCTGGAGATCCAATGGAAACAGCAGCTTCTGCATTTTCTATGTAAATATCTGTTAACACCTTTGGATGCCTTTCACACTCCCATTTCTGTAACTATTGCCTAACCATTCAGTAGGGAGCAGACAAATAGCACTGTGCTATTGGTGTGAACAAATGAAGCAGGACTGACAGCCTTCATGCAGCTCCTTCCAAACAAGGACTAGAATCAATTATTTGTACTTAACTTAATGGGTTAAATTAACCTCAGACCAGTCATGACTTTGAAAGTCAGCAGGAATTGGCTATTGATATAGCTCAGTAATCTCAACTACAGATTAGGGCAGTAAAGCACCTTCATCACTAACAATCCTAGTATCCTGGTTCATCTGACATCAAAGGTACCCCTGTACTCCCTGATGCTATCTGATTATATCACTTTATCTAACTTACTTTCTTATCACAAAGAAAGAAAAGTGAATGGAAAGAAAAGAGAGTGAAAACATAAAGTAATAAAGAATTGATAAAACAAAGTCAATAACTTAGGAATGATTTGTATTTTTCCCATTTGTGTAAAAATCAAATATCTTTCTTTTCTTGGAAAATTAACAATGAAGATAAATGAAGCAGATTCTTCGTCTGTATGATAAGCCTCTCCTGAAGCAATCTGAGAACACCTTCATCTGAGAACACCTTCAGAAGCTGTTTCAGGCCATTATTTTGTAACAACAAGAACATTATAAATTTATCGTGACTGTGAAAATAATTGTCCAGTGTGTGTTCCACATTAGATGAAATGATACCTATTATTAATATGTGTCTTTATACTTCCCCCAAAATTACATCATTAGTTTATATTTTATCAACACGATTATACATCATCCATCATCTTTTTTCTGTCACTCAGTTATAACTATTCAATAAATGTTTTTATCAGATTAAAAACTATAGAGATTTGTGGTATTGGGGGTAGAACCCAGGAGCCTTCTACCTTCAGACTATACTCCCAGCCCTATTTTATTTTTTATTTGGAAACAGGGCATCACTAAGTTGCGGAGGGCCTCACTAAGTTGCTGAGGCTGTCTTCAAACCTATGATCCTCCTGTCTCAGCATCCCAAGTACTGGGATTACAGGTGTATGCCACCATGCCCAGCTGAGATTTTCAATTACCTTTTTTATGTTTAAATCTATTTTCTTAGTTTGTAAACTTTTCTTTTTTTGGTACTGGGGATTGAACCTAGGAGCATTCTACCTCCCAGCCATACCCCATCATTCATTTATTTATTTATTTATTTTGAAACAGGGTCTTGCTTAGTTGTGAAGGCTCGCACTAAATTGCGGAGGCTAGCCTCAAAACTGCAATCCTCCTGTCTCACCCTCCCAAGTACTGTGGTTACTGGAACACACCACGGTACCTGGCTTATTGTTTATGAAATATTAACTATTGAAGGTATAATACTTATATAGCTTATAGCTTCTCCCCTTTTCTGTATACTTTCCTATGAATGACCCTTGAAGATTTGTTTCTTAAAAGACAGACTTAGTTCTGTCATGGTGGCACACACCTGTAATCCCAGTACTTGGGAGGCTGAGCCAGGAGGACCACAGGTTCAAGGCTAGCCTCAGCAGCTTGAAGCCTTCTGCAACTTAGACCCTGTTTCAAAATAAACACTAAAAAGGTCTGGGGATGGAGCTCAGAGGTAGAATGCCCCTGGGTTCAATCTCAAGTACCACACACACACACACAAAAGACAGACTTGACATTTGAAGCCTTTGAAGCCTATGCTGAAACTATATAATTAGTTACATTTTCTGTAGAAAAAAATCACCTTATGATCTAATCCCCTATTGAGTTCATAAGTATGGGATTATATATACTAGTTCATTCCAATATAAATAATGACAGGTTCCTGCATTAATAAAAAATCTTTGTTGGAGTTTTAGGAAGCAACAGAAAGATATAAAGAAATATATTATTTTAATGTCAAGCCTTAGCCACAGCATCCCTCTATCCATTTTACACAAGGTAGATTTTGACTAAGTTGTGATCTTTTTAATTTTTCTCTGGGTACCCTTGTTCAGTATCATGGTGGCTGGCCTGGTTCAAAGCAGCTGGTATCCCACTGCTCCTTCTCACTCATCATCCATCTCTACAATTAAGTTGTAAGCTGCTGGAGGTAAGACCCCATATCGTATTTGTTCATGTGTCTGTAGTCATCACTTCAGTCCTTGCCATGTGGTCAATAAATGGAGGCTCGATAAATGGAGGCAGAATTGGACTGCAAAGAAATTAGGTCATGGGAGCCTTAAGATGTAGCTCTCCTTTCAGATCAATCTGCATCTTAATGGGTTGAAAGAAAGCCAATTCCTTCAACCAGGAAACCTTGAGACCAGGTTTCCTCTTCAACTTTTGAGCCAGCCACCAAGCAGTCCAAGATCATAGATTCCCGTAATTTTCATCAACCTAGCCACACTTAGATAATGCAGAATTGGTCCAGATCACATAATTGTGTTATCAAACTATATCATCATGCTATTCTTCCCAGATGTGATAACAATGATGCATCACCATCACCAAGAATACATTTGGAAGCTTTTTTTTAGCTAGTAATGATGATGATTCCTCATTGATTTAGTCATACACATTCATTGATCCCTCTGGCCGTCAGTAAAGAGAAAGCTAAAAGTGTCAGGATTTTCATCTGTTTACTTGGGACTTTGTGAAATAAATATATCTTCCCAGACTACCTGAGCTACTCAGAGTCTATGGAGACAAATATAAAAATTAAAAAAACATGTGGATGTACCAACTTTTTTTGTGGTGACACATAGATTAAATAAGCATAGAGAGAACACTATGATTAATTGTAAGTTCATTTTCACTACTTGCTTACAGAAACCAAAATCTGTTTTAGGAAGATTTTTCAATGAACTGTTTATAAAAGTCCAAATGAAAGTGTCTATAGCATACTATTACTCTGAAAGAAATTGTAATGTATGAGCAAACAGTTCATAATTAAAATTATGCAAAAACTTTGACATATTTTAGGTTGACCAATTTAATGTAATTCTTAAAATGTTTCTTAAGCATTCACCTGAAGGAGAGAAAGACGGGACAAAAAGACTGGTTACCATCAACTGGTTACCATCAACAAGAGGAGGCATTGAGATAGTCCCTGAAGAAGCATGGACCTTTTATTTTATTTCACTTTCCATTTTCTTTAATATTATTACTTTCCTAAAATAAAATAAGGGCGGTGGGTTTTATTGAATGAAAGACACAGCATGAAGTCAGGAGACCCACATTCTAATTGTCTCTATTAATTACTTAAGAACCTTGGGCAAGGCATTAGTAAAATAATGAAAGTGGGCAGGGCCCAGTGACACATTCCTGACACATTCCTGCAATTTTAGTACTTGAGAGACTGAGACAGAGGATTGCAGGTTCAAGGCCAGCCTCAGCAACTTTAAGAGACCCTGTTTCAAAATAAAGAGATAAATAGGGCTGGGGGTGTAGCTCATAGGTAGAATGTCCCTGGGTTTAATCCCCAGTACCACCAAAAAACAAAAACAAACAACAAAAAAAACATGAAAATGAAATTGAAATACTCTCTGTATTCTCTAATCAATATCTAACTTCTATGATTCCTTCTATTAAGAATGTCAAGTATTCCATCTGCAGCTAAGTGAATAAAAGTAAAATGTACACAATCACATGTGAAATCACAGCCTCTTTCTGTAGGAAGTTTAATTGTACATTAGAATTAATTTATGAGAGTATCATTATGATAACATTGTTGTAAAACTTTGGTTGAATCATTAGGTTCCTTTTGAAATATTCATTTTGTATATTTGCTCTTTGAGAATACTTTTTGCTAAATATTCCTTTATAGCATGAAGATAGAAACCAAAACCATTATGAACATTTATGTACTAATTTGATACTTACCAGTGCAATTTGGGGGCTATTTTGGTGTTTTTTTTTATGTTTTTATGGTGCATTGTAGTCTCACATCACAATGAGTATATTTTGAATTCATAAAATTTGTATTTTATAATATAGAGACTCTTGTGAATTTTTAAGTATAAATGCAAATATCAATAAATTAAATAATCAATCAGTGTAAATAAGACAATATGAGAAATAAACATTAACCTATGAAAATATCTTATGTGGTTATCCACTGACTAAATCTTATCTTCATAGAACACTAAATTATTTATTTGTTTAATATTATAATTTTATGGGTGAATATCTGTGCTCTCCCGCTTTCAAAGTTTGTGTTGTAAATTTGTCTAGAATTTATTTAATTCCATTAGAAGTCAGATTGCATGAGATAGTTTGCCTGTGATCCTCAGAATTTTCAAAATTAAACTAATGAACTACCTTATAAGAAAAAATGTTGCATTTTTAATATTGCAATTAAGGAGACATTTCTTATAATTCAAGTTGGAAAACAACTTTTACCCCAATACTAAAATAATAGAACTAGTATTTAGTTACATTTAATTGATTAAAGAATTTAATCAAGTAATTGTAGGTTTTCTTCTTCCCCTTCCTCTCCCTTCTGGATACTTTCTCTCCCTCAGCCCTTCTCCCTCTCTCTACCACATACCCAAGGAAAAACTGCTTCACAAGGAACAGTCAACTAATGGTAACTTATCAGTGGAACAATTTGTATTATTTCCACAATATTAACTTTCTTCTCTCAAGGCAAACATTTAATTTAGTCCTTTCTTCTACGTGGCATGTAATTATGAGCATTATGCCATTCTACTGTTGGTATGTAGGTCTCCCTATGTACTACAGTTAACTATTTTGCATAGCCTTACCAATGACAATGCCATTAAATCCAGAAAATCTTGGGTTCTAGATCAACATAATTTCTTAACAGAAATGCCTGCTTGATTTATGGCAGATTAATTTCCATTTTCATAGATAATGCTGAGATCATTTTAATATTTTGACATTAATTAGAATTATGTTAGAATACACTGCCTTGAACTTGTCATTAGTAATATTATGTGCAGTAATGGATCCATCAGCATTACTCCTGGCTTTCCCTTTTGTTCAGTTGGGATATATCTTTTCCAAAACAGACCCATCACTGTTGGATGTACTGTACATACTCAATATTCCACTGTTATGCATAGGGTTAATGTATATTGAGAAAAAATTAAATTATCTTTAGTTTTACTTACTAACTTACCCACTATTCACATGGCATGGCTACGTGTGAACATTTGCAGTAATTGCAAGTTTAAATATATAGTTTTGAATGCTCTTCTTAGTCAAACACTAAATGTAATCAACCAAAATTTCCAAATTTAGAAAACCAACAATAAAGTCATTATTCTTACCCACACCTGACTTTGGGTGCAGCTGTCCACATTTACTTAAAGCCACTGCTTAACTCTGCATTTCTGTCTATGTCTACACAAGAAAACAGAAATCCTCTGATATAGTTTGAGTTAAAACAAAATAAAAATCCCTGTCATTGGAGAAGGTGAGATTTTAAGGCAATCTACACTAAACAAATTCCCCAGGTAATTGCTCTACTTTCCCTTCTTCTTTTTTGTATAAGCAAAGACTTGTTTCTTTAAGGTGAGAAAGCACACATCTTCTCTCCACACCAACTTCAAAAGCAAGAATGACAATTTAATTTTTATTTCCCTGAAATTGTTTTAACAAGGACAAGAAATTTAAATTTATTACATACTCAAACGGGGCACCTTTTAAATTTTTAACATTTCTCTCTGAATACTCTTAACTGTATTCTTAGAATAGAAGCCCTATGACCAAACGTTCTAGAGAGTCAAATTTCATGTTGGAATCAATACATTTTTAGAAATACTTTTAAAAAATGAAAACTTAAGTTGTGGGGGGGTAGTTTTTTGTTTTCAAAATCTAAATATATGAGGAATCAGAAATATAAATTTAATATTTAAATTACCCCTCCTCACTCATTCCCTCAACTGTCTCAGTCATATTCATTGAACACAGCTGCCTATTTTCTCTTGCACCAACTAGCAATCCTAGAACGGCAAACAAGGTCTCAGAAGAAAGAGCTGCTGCCCTACAAAAACTTCTACAGAAATACTGTCTGGATGATAAGATGCTACACGACCCACGAAGCACCCAGATTTCACAGAAGCTCCTTGGTACAATGTTTTCTAATCCTTCAAATATCCCCCTCTTAGCCACTAAACCTAAAGAAAAATAAGGGCTTGGGCTTATTGCAATTTCAAAGAAGATTTTAAAGGGTAAGTTTGGTGCCACTCTCTTCTTCTTGAAGCAAAAGCTTCTTAGCCTCAAGAGTTGCTGAGCTTTTAATAGTATTGTTGCTGGAGGAGATTCACCGCCCAGGCAGGTGCTCGGTTCCCAACCTGAAAAGCCCCACGCCGGAGGAAAAGATAAAATACGACTGTTGCCTGTGCTCAGCTAAGACGCCTGTAAATGAGTAGAAGGAATCCAAGCAGTGCAAATAGGTGTGCGCTTTAAAACAACAATAAGGAAAAGTTTCGTCCCCAAAGGCTTGTTATTTTTGTCTTTCTTCTTGCATGCTTGATCATCCCCTAAACAGCCCAGGTGCTGAGGAACAAGCTAACTGTACAGAAGCCAGGAGCACGGGTGTCAATGTCAATTTCCTGGGGTGAGTGTCCGATAAGCTGGGGAGGCAGCCTCGTGTCGAGGGAATGAGGTCAGAATTCACTGCGAGGACTATTCGCTCTGGGAAGGAATACGGCGGGACAGCGGGGGTCTGGACCCAAGCTTCGGCAAAGGAGGGAAGGTGGGTCAGGAGCGGACTTTGCAAAGAGAGCTTTCTCTGAGCAGAGGGGTGAAAGTCGCACGTGGGGGGCGTTTGGGCGCTGGCAGAGGGGGAACGGGGAAGACACAGGGACAGTGAAGACAGAGATGACCCTGTTAGGAGTGACGCCAAGGTCTGGGCCATCCACAGCTGCCTTTGGTGTGGGAGCCGGGAGCTGGAAGGTGAGGCGGGACCGGGAGCTGCGAGCAGCCGTCCCTGCGAGGGAAAGGGTTCAGGTTGCCGGCAGGTGGAGTTGAAACCAAACATCCCCTAGGGGACCGCGGAGCAGCGCCCTCCCGAGACCCCGCGCCTGGAGGTTGGGGAATCACAGCAGGTGGTTCGGGTAGCCTCTCGAATCTAAAGCTGTTCGCTCCGCTCCGAGCCCCGGAGCCCGACACCCTGAGCTCTCCCGGCTACTCACCGGTGCGGGGGAAGCGCCATCCGGGGCGCGCGAGGGCTGCGGGCGCGGGCGGCGGGCAGGGCCGGGAGGCGGCGGAGGCGCCGTCCTAGGAGCGGGACCGGAGTCGGGGGCACCCGGGCGGCGGCGGCGGGGGCGCAGAGCCGAGGGCGCGGAGAGCGGCGGGTCCCGAGCTGCTGCGCCGCGCGCTCTCAGCCCATCTCCGTCTCCGCCGAGCGGCTGCTGCTACCGCCGCCGGAGAGGAGGGCGGCGAGGGGGAGGGGAGAGGCGCGCGGCGGAGCGGGAGGGAGGGGAGGAGAGCGGGGAGGGCGAGCGAGGGGAAGGGGGAGAGGATCGCCCGGAGTTGGCAGGGGAGGGAGGCGCACGCGAGCCCGGCCGCGGCTCCCACCAGAGGAGCTGGGGTGGAGAAGCCGAGGATGCGGCGATAGGTCTCTCCCCTGCCCCCACTGACGCTGCTTCCCCCTTCGCGCCCTTTCCTTGGGCTCTTCCTCTCGTGGCTCGGTCTGGGGGTTACCCAGGCTCCGCCACAGCTGCGGCTTCCACGCGCGGGTGAGAGCTTTGAGCTCCCGAGGCTGCCGCGACAGCCCTCCGCGCCACCGGCCTGTGGCACCTGTGCGCGCACACACCGCCGCCAGCTCCATTGCAGCGCTCCCAGACCGCCGTCGGCAAGCGGCCACCCTCCCTTCTCCCTTTTCTGGTCAGACTGTGATCATGCATGTGCGTCCATGACATCTGTGTAGCTCCCAGTCCCTATTTGTCTCCCTGGGCGCCTCTTGGCACCGGCTGTCCAGCCAGAAGGCGCCAGCAGGGAGCTCTATGCAGGCAACCTTCCCCTGCTCCTGGGAGCGGTTGCCTGGACAGGGGTGGCTGTGGGTTTTTTGCTGCCTGTGTTGACCAGTTAACAGGAGGAAAAAAAAATCTTTGGGCCACGTTATCTCGGACCACGGTCTCAGTGATCTAGAAAGGTTGTAAGTGTGAAGGGCAAAGCTACAGTCCATTACCTCTGTCTTGGTTCCCTCCTCCTCTCCTCCCTTTACCCAGCACAGTACCAAAAAAAGAAAAGGAAGAAGAAGAAAGAAAACGGGACAGGATTGTACACGATTTAGCACATTTAATGGAAATGTGTCTCTATCTCTTCATTGCAGAGCTTTCTGCCTCTCTACACACACACACACACACACACACACACACACACACACACACACACACACACATTTTCCTAGGGTTGGCCCAGCTTTCCCACTGTAGATTTTTGTTTGCTCTATTGGACTGTAAATCAATCCTGTATATTCGCAAACTACAAAGATTGAATGTAAATAGATGCTATATTCAGTGCCCCCATACACACAAGATCCAGGGAATGAATTCACACATTCAGTAAATATAAAAAAAAAAACCAATCAGGGTATTAGTAATGCTTCTCCAGGAACCAGAATTTTGTTTCATAATCTTCTCACAGTAGTTTGGGGTAGGCAGGGAGCAAGTAGATTATGCGTGTAAAGGATATGACTGCAAGAAGTCGAGTAAAACTCTCTTCAATACATAAAGTGATCTGTTTACTGGCAGAACACTGGAGGGAAAGAGGTTCTGATTTGGTTTGGTTTCTTTTGTGTGGGATACTATAAAAAAATCGAAGAGACAATGTTGTAAAAACTTAAAGGATCTTAGTCTCTAGAAGAAACAATTTAGAGATTTTATTTTACATAAGTATATCTTATGTAACAAATGTACTCATATTAAGTGCACTCTCAATTGTAAATGCAGTGTGGAAAAAAAACATTTTCAATGCAGTAAGCCATACCCACATATTAAAGAAAACCCTCTAGATCCTCCTGTATACCTGTACATGAGGAAAAAATGTTAAATGTTAGTAATAAAGTACTATTTTATGGTCTGGGTGTTCTGAACTTGCTAGAATCTTTCCTGTTGACTATATTTACTAATGAAATATTTGGTTTTTCATTTATCTAATGATCCCAACGAGAGAAGCACCTCTTTATCAAGGGAACAACAGACATTAAACTCTTCTAATACACCTCACCTGGAAAAGGCATAAGCTAATGTCTACAGATGTCCAGCGGTGCACCGTGCAAATTCCCCAACTGCTAGTCTTTCAAAGATCACAGAAAGAAAATGACTGATGAAGTCCTATAGTTCATTCAGCAACTCTAAGTCTTTAATGTGGGTGAGCGGTAAATTTTACCAATATCATTAACTGCTTAGGCAGGGGGTGGTTACCAAGAATTATTAAATCTCAGTTTTTCGTATAGTTGATTAGTTGATGATGAAACTGTAACAGCATTAAATATAACCATTTAATGGTTGTGAAATGGTGAAAAGAAAAATGCAAACTGAAATACCTTAAAGCAAAGCAAAGAAAAGAAAAAGGGTGACATTTAGAACACAACAAAACAAGCTTTCAACTCATAATCCTAGTTTACCTCCCCAACCACTTGGCCCACCAGAGACAGAACAGGATGCTAAAAGATGAAATAGCATTTCAGTTCAGCTGCCGTAGGATCTGGATTTCAATTTAGATTCTTAGGATGGGTGAAAACATTTGTCACACCTACTGCAACATTTTCTCCTTTATATACTCCTTTCCCCTTCACCTTTATTAGTGTAACACTGTATTATCATGCATTACTACATGGGAAGCCAAAAAGAAGTAAATTAAAATTTAAAAAGCTTCACTTTAAATACTGACACTTTGAATTTACTTAATTGAAAATAGATTTTCATCTAAAAATTTTCTGAAATCAGAAAGATTCAAAACCTTATCTTTGAACAAATACTACAGAGATGCCAGATAGTAGTGAAGGGATATCATTTCTCTATTTATTTAACACATATTTAGTGAGCACTTCTTGTGTTGTGGTACCATGTTAGGCCACAGGGATATGCAATGAAGAAAAATGCTAACTGTGCCCTTGTAAGGCTTGCAATTAAATGATCCAATAAAAGCAAGCTTTCACTAAAAAGATGTTATGGCAGCGATACCTTCATATATGGGCATAGCATGATACCAATCTTACTATTAGGGATGGGTAGTGGGTTGGGACCTGAAGAGAAATACACCAAGACCTGTATGCAAGTTTGCTTGTATGTCTCTGAATCTCACTATGATGTATAATTACAATGCACCAATTAAAGTATAAAAAAGATGTTGTGGTGATGATGATAAATTTCTAGCCCAAGGAAGAAATGCTTAATAATTAAATTATAGGCCTTAAAAAGACTATGAGTAAAGGAAGGCAGGTTATTATGCTCTGCTGTAGCCAGTTCTTCTATGAACTGTGAACAAAATGAGAAAGAGGGGTTCATAAATAAATCCAATTTTTTGTAAAGTTAGAAAACAATGGATATATTCTGGGTCAGTGAAAGTTGGCCAGCTTTAACTTTAAAAAATAAACATCAGCTTCTTTTTGTGATGAGAATAGAGGTTAATTAATGTCTCTGAGGTTGTTGATACTTGTAAATATGTGTGTGTGTGTGTGTGTGTGTGTGTGTGTGTGTGTGTGTGTTTAGCAAGGCTGCATATATGCACTAAATCTGGTATAAAGGTGATGACAAAAAGTAGCAGCTTTCTCTTCATTGTCCTAAAGAATATACCAAAGTATAAAGGAGAAATAAAAGGCAAAAACTGCAATTTCTATTTTAGCAAAATTAGAGGATAGATAATCCGCATTCTCCAAAACCTGTGTCTGAGAGGCCAGAAGTGCTGAGATCAAATGTAAGTATCAGCAGAGAAAGGAAGAAGGGCAGAGACTGGACCCAGTGTTATCTAGTCTTAGAATATACCAAGAAAAATATGCTTCTCAAAAGTGAGAGTTCACTTGGAAGTGCAAAATTTATTTTCCTTGGTTGAAACAATGGATTCAGGTGCTGGAACTCGGCAATAGCTGCAGAAAACGGAGAAAAGGAAAAAAGCATGGCAAGTCTAATGAAGACTCAGTTGTGGTTGATCTCACAAAACCTTGGAAAAATGTGGTTTCTGAAAGTGAGTTGTTCATCTTCACTTGTGAAATCTAGATTTTTTGTCTGGAGCAATCAATGCAGGAACTGAAGAAAGTAGGGTTAATGACAGAATCTCAGTTGGATATGTTTTGTAGGAAGTAATAAAGGAATATACAAAGATTCAACAGAGGAGCTAACCCTCTCCTTTTCCGAACTCAGTTGATTCTGAGTAATTGAAAAAAGAATGGATACAGTATCATTGTAAAATAATGCAAGAACAGACTTCCAGAGGAGCAACAAAATGTTGAAAAACTCATGCCGTAACAATGTTGCCATGGAGAAGTTGACAAATTTGTCTTAATGTTCTGCCATAAATTTTCATAAAGGCCCAACAAAGAACTGACTCTATGAATAAAAAACACAGGGACAAATGCAAGATTGGGGGGTATGATGGGACAATAGGAGCTCATGACACAGAGCTGGCAATTCTCGGGGAAAAAAGTGGAAGAAAAAAAACAGAACCTTCACACACCAAGACTAAAAATGGAATAATTGCAACATAAAATAGAAACTGCAGTAAACCATAAGTTAAAGGGCAGAAATGAGAAAGGCAAACAAAACAAAAGAAAGTAAATAAAAAATAGCCGGGCGTGGTGGCGCACGCTTGTAATCCCGGTACTTTGGGAGGCGGAGACCGGAGGATCCGGGTTCGCGGCCAGCCTCAGCTCTCTCTCTCTCTCTCTCTCTCTCTCTCTCTCTCTCTCCTTAGTGAGGCCCTCTGCAACTTTGTGAGACCTGGTTTCAAAATAAAGTATAAAAAATAGGGCCGGGGGCATAGCGCGGAGGTAGAACGCCCCTGCGTTCAATCTCCGGTACCGCAAAAAAAAAAGAAAGTAAATAAAAAATAAACAGGATTAGAGAGAATACAAAAGGTGGAGAATATAGGCAAAAGTAACCTAATAACCACCTAATTACAGACATTAGTGAAGAAAAATGAATAATGGTAAAGCAAATATTTAAATATATTATAAAGAAAGAAATAGTCTTGAAAGAAGACTTGATGTTTTACTTTGAGAGGAAACAATGTTTACTAAAGAAAACTGCTGCACAATCATCAATAAAGTTATTCTAGTGTAGTAAGTAGGATAAACATATAAAAATAATCTCTGTAGCATCTAGACAAAAGCAATCAGTAACATGTAAAGAAAAGTATTGATAGTGTTCTTAATATTCTTACTGCAACATTCAATGGTGGAATAGAGTCATTCAATACCAGTAGAGCACAGCCTATATAATACCAAAGGAAACCGAGTAAGAGCTATGTTTTATTTTTATTTTTTCATTTTAGCTAAACAGTCCTTCCAGTATAATGGATATAAAGACACAGTTTTGCACGTGCAAGAACTCAGGTAATATTCTCATGAAACCATCTTCAGGAAATCACTAGAATAGAGAATGAAATTCAGCTAAGAGAAAATTGAAATAGCTCCATTGAATCAAAAACTGATCATTGAAGGTAATACATTGATTGTATTTACCTGCTGATCTAAGATCTGAGAATATGAGAAATAAATCTATAGAATTGAATATACATCTCATAGATCTTGACAATATAAAAACGATGCATCTTTAAAAAATTGGATGAGAAGGACAAAAGAAGATGAGGTATAAAGTCTTTCTTTGATAATCTAATGGCTGGAAATCAAAGAAGATTACTTAAAGCAGCAAATAACTAGTCTAACATTTAACAGCATAAAGGTAAACCATAATCAAGATAATATTGGATGAATTATATATTCAAGGGTAATTAATATTGAATAAATTATCCGTTGAAGGAAGAAGGTAGGAAGGAACAAAAAATTAACTTTTACTATTGCTTCTTTTAATTAACTGATATAATTTATAAAAAGAAAGAAGTAGAGGTAATTTATAAAAGATTAATTTAAGAAGTAACCAGCCGGGTGTAGTGCATGAGTAATCCCAGTACTTAGGAGGCTAATACAGGAGGATCACAGGTTTGAGGCCAATGTGCAGTAACTTAGCAAGACCCTGTTTCAAAATGAAAAAAACAAAAAGCTTGGGAGTGGAGCTTAGTGTTAGAACACACCTGAGTTCAATCCCCAGTACCTAAAAAAAAAGGTGACCAAAGCCAAAATAAGAACCTTCATAAATATTTTCAATATACACATAGAGACAAAATAAAAAATCAACCACAGAATGAAGAAATTTTGCAGTTATAAGTGGAAACATAACATAAAGCAATCTGGCACAACCAAGAGTGAACATTTCTATCATATTAATAAATGAAAATGAGTTTATCTTATTTCCTTTGAAAAAATATTTTTAGATTGGATTATAAAACAAAATAGATTTCTATGTTTTATATATACAATAAAATAATTCAGAACACTTTAAAATTAAATACAAAAATATATACCAGGCAAATGCAAAAAACTTTTAAGTAGGATTGCAATCTTAATCAGAGACGAGGTTGTATAAAGTCAGATATGTTAAGCAAGAAGAGAACGATATTTTATGATGATTAAAGTAATAGACACTTTCCTATTATGAATGAAACAATTACAACTATCTGTGTATCAGACAATATAACACTGACATTTCTAAATCAGAAATGTAAAGTATTCACAGAGAGAGCATGACACCCATTATTAATAGAAGTCTTTATACTTTCAATCCATGAGTTTCTACATAAACAGAAAATAAGTGAAGACATTGAAGATGAAATGTCAAATGTACTTTTCAGACCAATCCCATGTACAAGCATCAGTGCAAAATTCTAGTTAAAATATTTAAAAAGTTTTCTAGCAGCTCATTACTATAGCATCACCAAGGATCTACTTTTTAATCAGAAAAATAAGGATATTTATATATCAGAAAATATATTAACATACTTTCTTCTCTCATCTTTAAATTAAAATTAATGTATCAGTACCCACCTTATGGGATTTTTTTACAATGATTAAAATAGTTATTGCATATCAAACCTTTAGTGAGAATGGTGAACATGGTGTAAGCCTTTTCTAAATGTTATCTGTTATGTTTATCAGCATTCATAAGATATTAAAAAAATAACTACTTATGATAGCAAGATAAAACTTGCTTTCATTTTCTTGAATAATAAACTCCTGTGTTGATTTATTAATATTGTGTTCTCATCTTTTGTTCCTTCTTCTTAGAGATTTCATTGTTTTCTTTAGGTCCTCTGTTCTTTTGTATTATTAATATTCCGCAAAGAACTGAAATCAATTTACGAATTCAGAGTATACTTAAGACCAACTACCCATTTAAAATAAATACACGTTATAAACAGTAGTTTATAAATGCATTCTTTTTAAAAAAATAGACTTCATTTTTAGAGCAGTTTTAGGTTTGCAGCAAAACAGCAGAAGGTTGGGTTCCCACATACCCTCTCCCCATGCACAGCCTTCTCCATCCACCGTTAACATCCCCACCAATGGTACATTTGTTATCATCAATGAACCTACAATGACACATCATTATCATCCCATGTCAACAGTCTGCATTAGATTGCCTATGGAAGTCGTACATTCTATGGGTTTTGACAAATGTGTAATGGCATGTATCCATCACTGTAGTATCACACAAAATAGCTTCAATGCTCTAAAACTCCTCTGTGTATCGTCCATTCATCTCCCTCTCCCCACTAAACCCTGGCAATCCCTGATCTTTTTATTGTCTCTATAGTTTTGCCTTTTCCAGGAATCATATAGTATGTAGCCTTGAGAATCATAGTTGGAATTTTACAGTTTGTAGCCTTTTCACACTGACTTTTCTCACTTAGTCATATGCATTTCAGTTTCTTCCCTGCCTTTTCATGGCTCGAATCCCTCTGTTTTTAAATATAGCACTAAATATTATTCTATTATCCGTATGTACAACAGCTTAATTATCTATTCACCTATTGAAAGACATCATGGTTTCTTCCAAGTCTTGGCAATTATGAATAAAACTGTTATAAACATCCATATGCAATTTGTTTTATGAACATGAGTTTTCAGCTACTTTGGGTAAATACCAATGAGTGTGATTGCTGGATCATATGGTAAGAATGTTTAGTTTTTAAGCAAAGTGCCAAACTATCTTCTAACGTGGCTATACCACTTTTTAGTCCCATCAGCAGTGAATGAGAGTTCGTGTTGTTCCATAGCCATGCCAACATTTGTGTCACTCTTTTAGATTTGCATCATTTTAAGAGTATTGGGTATTTTTATCTCATTGCTGTCTTAATTTGCAGTCCCTAATGACATATGTTTGGCATCTTTTATATGCTTATTTGCTATTTGTCTATCTACTTTTGTGAGGTATCTGTTTAGGGCTTTTCCATAGTTTTTAATCATTAAGGTATCTTTGTATACTTGAATAACAGTCCTTTTACAGATATATCCCTTGCAAACATTTCTCTCGATCCATGTCTTGTCATTCTCATAACATTGTCTTTCACACAAGGAAAAGTTTTATATTTAATGAAGTCTACTTTATCAATTATTTCTCTCAGGAATCTTATCATTGCTTTTGTATTAAAGAGACATCTTGATACCCCAAATCATCTAGATTTTATCCTATGCTAGGTTCTAGAGCTTTTACAGTTTCCCATCTTAAATTTAGGTTTATTATTCATTTTGACTTACTTTTGTGAAGGATGTAAAGTCTGTGTGTAGAGTAATTTTTTTCACAGTTGTTCCAACACCATTTGTTGATATTTTGAAAAGATAATCTTTGCTCCATTTTATTGAATTTTCCCCCTTTGTCTATTCTACTGAAAGATCAGTGGAATATGCTGCCAATCATCCCAGGGTTCACTTGCTTAATTTGAGATAGGAATTATGAACAGCCAAGCAATACCAATGGAAAAAGTCTTTATTGGAGCTTATCTTGAGCACAAGGGGCAGCTACTGGACTGGCTTTCTGAAGGGCCATGAGGCAAAACTCATAGTCCTGTCATCTCCTCGTGCATGTGTTCTTGATGGAAGTTTTGCATGGTCCAGGATATGTGCACATATCTGATCTGATTGTTGCAGTCCACACTGAGGTCTGTACTCACATGTGTTGGGTCTGTTTGTGATTGACCAACAGAAAAATGGTAGAGGGACTCACTTCTGCCACCCCAGGACCCATAGAGTGGTCAGGACTGGACATTCTGTACATGAGGAATTGCAGAAAAGTCTCTGACAAGATAGTGAGGGAATTGTGTGGATAGGATAGAAAGGACTATGGCCTCTGGATGGCTGCAGGCAGGATGGGGTGATTTGTGGCCTCAGCAGGTAAATAGGCAGATCTGAAAGAATGTTTGGAGCCCTCATATTAGTCCATCTCATTTCTCCTGAGACATTTTGTCTTCCTAATTCTTAAGGAGAAGGGTCGAAGATCACATCTTCTGTAACAGCTTAAGGATGATAATAAAATACATCCTATGGCTGCTTTATGCATGAAAATCCATTGCTAAGTGTTCTAAGTACCTATACAGACCTGATTTCTATCCTGAAGACACTGGTTGGAAACATTTCGTAGCCACCAGCTGGACATGGAAGTGCTATAAACTGGAATACATAAACTTCACCAAGTGGTTAAACATACAAGGGCCACAGACTAACAGTTTAATAACTAATAGTGGATCCAAGAAGGGAAGGAACCAAGTTAGGTTAGGGCAGACCTGACCACATCCCAAGTGGAGGTGGCCATAGGGTTGCCTTGTCTGAAGATGTGCAGCTATTTTACCTGGTCATATATACCCTTGCTGTTTATTTCCACTTTTCCCATGTTGTTATTCTAAGTGCAGCAAGATATATTCATGATAGCACATACACCACCATGTTCTGGTAGGAGATAATACAATGCTAGACAGTTTTCAAGGACCACCTCATGGGAACTTAATGCGATCATTTCAATTATTGTGGTTCGATTGTGCAAGGCAGCTTTGTGGTAGGCTGCCTTTTCCATGATGCATCCTTATCTATTGTGGTCTCTATGCCTGTTAAGATAAACCTATGGCCCTTTCATTTTAGTGTGAAAAAGTAGGGGTTGGGGAAGTATAGAGACCTGTGATGGAGCAAGGTATCCCAGGGCGCAATCATTTTTGAGTGGCAGAATATAAATACAATCATATGTGATAGCCTTCCTTAGGAGGGAAGTAGTAGAATTTTTAGCCAGGTGAGAATTTTCAAGGATGCTGTATAACAAGACTCCACTTGGGGGGTATGCAGATAGAAAGAACAGTTGAATTTTCTCTGGCCTCTAGGACTTTGTTTACCCATGGTACCAGGGGAGGAGACCTTGGCCTTACTAAAGGTCAGTAAAGGTTAAGTTACCTGCCTTGTACCTGGCATGGGCTTTTGGTAAGAATGGTAAGAATTAGTAAGTATATGTCTCCAGGTAATGTATATGGCTGTATAATTCTTGGTTTTTTTTACTTGTGCCCATGGGTGCTGGACAAATCTGAGTTCAATAAGGTATACATTTCACAGAGGTGCCAAAGGTAACCTGCAGAAATTCACTTGGCATTTGAAAAAAATGGAACAAACTGGTTTAGTTGGCTGCTCACCCCTACTAACCAGTGAGCATTGTTGACATTTTTCATGGTACAAAACACTTATTATATAATACTCATGTTGATATCATGTTGTAATTCAGGAACAGGCACAAGTTTGTCAGTTCAAATCCAGGTCCACATTTGACTTTAAGGGGATTTCTTGGTGCTTTCTAGCTAATCGTTACTGGGACATCCAAGGTATTTGCTCAAGGGATTAACCAAGTGTGAAACCTTTTCTCTAAGTTGATTAAAACAGATCTAGCAATTAGTATTGTCACTTCCTCTTGCTATCACTTGCACTATATTGACTATAGCATTGTCTTCCCATTGACCTTTGGTTATGTTTACCAGAAGAGGACATAGGAGCATAAGAACTAGGTGAGTGATAAGGAAGGAAGAAGTCTATACCCAGCAAGGACAGAAAAGATGTTTTCCAAGGGGAGAAGGGAGGAGTCATAAGAAATGATAGGTGATAATGATAGATGACCTTATTAAGGTCATCAAGATAAAAAATCAATAGTACCATTCAAATTAGTTATCTGTTTGTAGGCTTCTCCATGTGAGTAAGTAATTAAGGTCTTTGTGCAGCTTTCAGGTGTATAGGATGTTTCTGGTGAAACCTGTGGATCCTGGGAAGAGAAAGGCTGAATTCAGAAATGGACTCTGCTTGGCATTTCTTTAAGTTTGGCAGCATTGAATGTTGCACCATTTCTTGATAAGGTATCTTCCATTCTTTGGGTAATTCATCTTGGGACCATGCTGGAGTTTGGGGTCAGAGTGGGTTACCATTGGCTTTGCCCTCTCTAGGGTGATCAGAGTACTCTCTGTTTCAGTGCTCTTTCTTTTGGCAGTATGCACATTGGCTCTGACCCAGACATTGTGGATCTCATTGACTAAATCTTCGGGCTTTGTGAGGAGCCAGTGGGCTCCCTCAATCTTTTTGCGTATCAATTGTGTCAACTGCTGGGATGGACCAGGGTCTTGCTGACCACATGGCTTCCTGTGGAAGTACTGGGAGCATTTCCCTTTCCAGTAACCCTCCTTTTTACAGAATGTACGTTAGTTGCCTCCTTGTCTCTAGAGTCCATATAATCTCCATTACTCACTGAAATGTAAGAGCCCTTTTAGAAGAACCCCATCATCCCCTGGATTCTTGTTGACCCTGGAGTATGAGGGCCAAACCACAGGCTATTCTCTTAATCCTTTTATCCTCTTTGGCTTTGACCTCCAATTCTTATTTGGCAAACACCTAGAGGGCCAGTTCTACCATTCTTAAAATGAAAGTAGTTGGTTTTAATTTAAACTTGTTTAATTTTTTCTGGATATCAAGGGTGCTGGAATCCATTGCTAAATTTAATCCTATCTTTCCTCTACATATAGTTAGTATCTCAAAACACTGAACCAGATTACTTTGTTAGGAGTTGTACTTCTGCAGAATTTTTAAAGGCAACAGTTACAAAGTCAAAAAAGAAAGAAGAAAGAAAGAAAGAAAGAAAGAAAGAAAGAAACAAGCAGAGCAAAATGAAAACACAACAGCAAAACAAATTCAGTTTGCATGATAGTTTTGAACCAAGAAATATAATTTTTTACTGTAATATTAATTTTTGCCAAAGGTCATCAAAGAAAAAACAATTTGTAAAAAAAGTCTAGTTTTCTAAGAAAGCAATATTTATGACTACTTGTTAGAGTTTTCTTCATGAATCTGAGTGTAAATGCTTTAGAAAATAATCAAAACTGGATGAAAAAAGATTGAAAAGAGTCAGAATTTCAAGGAGAATTTAGCAACTGATAGTTTAGTTATTTCTATTCTACATAGCATTTTAGGGTAACAATTGTGACTGACAACATTATCCCAGGATCATCAGAGTTTTATACATTTTATATACTGTTTAGAATATTTGTATCAATAACATATATCACATATCACTGTAAAATAATAGTTGTTCACTTAGCCAGTTATAAATCAGATCACTTCAGAGACTTTAAAGTAGATACTTGAACTTTGACACTTGTAAGAATGTTCCCCTAAGTAATGTAAAACCTAATAAATAGTGGAAAACACAATAAGTTATTTTGACAAAACACAGAATCTTTGTACTTTAAGCCAGTTCTTTATAAATTTTACTAAAAGCTGATCAATACTTTAAGAAAGCATTTTGAACTACTCATGTAAATTAGAATGTTAAGTCTTAGTAGTCTTATTTTTTAAGTAAAAACCCAGGAAGAAAAAAATATTAAACTGTTTTCTATATATATCAAAAATTCATGGGCCGGGCGTGGTGGCGCACGCTTGTAATCCCAGTACTTTGGGAGGCGGAGACCGGAGGACCCGGGTTCGCGGCCAGCCTCAGCTCTCTCTCTCGCTCTCTCTCTCTCCTTAGTGAGGCCCTCCGCAACTTCGTGAGACCTGGTTTCAAAATAAAGCATAAAAAAAATAGGGCCGGGGGTGTAGCGCAGAGGTAGAACGCCCCTGCGTT